>VFSX01000011.1:776353-926353 GCA_016618255.1 Chlamydomonas sp. UWO 241 | reverse complement strand
CGCGAGTCCATGGAAGACTACCTCACGTCGACAGGCGGAGGCTCCTACACTGTCGAGGGCGCGGCGACTGGCGCGGCGCACCACCACGCAGCGGCGCCAAAGGTCGCGTCACAGGTGCGCCTTTTCTGTTTACAACCCCAAACTGCATCCTAAAGGGGGCTTATAACCCTTAGCTGGCTGTGGTTCAGGGTTGCGGCGCACCACCACGCAGCAGCGCCAAAGGTTGCATCACAGGTGTGCAATCTCCCTTCCTTTCTTCTAGTCGGGTGGGGTCACGAAACCAAGTTTTAGGTTCGTCAAGGGTACAAAACCGCTGGTGCGCGCCGCTACGCAGCAGCGCCAAAGGTCGCGTCACAGATGCGCATGTTCTGTTAAAAAAACATTGTTGTTGTTGTTGGTGGTGGTGGTGGTTTGGGCTTGTTTGTTGATGTGCGCACCACCACACACCGGCGCCAAAGGTTGCATCACAGGTTTGCACCAGACTCTTTTGTTTGGGGGGGGGGGGACAAAACCCTGTGCCGGGTTTGTGTCTTCATCGCTCAACTTCCACAGAGAGAGAGGGGGGGGGAGAGGGAGCGAGGGCGAGGGAGGGAGGGAGGGAGGGAGTGACAGACGAAACTCTTGAGGGGTCAGGACTGCACTCCCTCTGTCTCTCTCTCTCTCACACATCCCTCTTGCACATACGTACACACACACTTACTCTCGCTCACACCCTCTCTACGCACACCGCAGTACCGCGGCGTTTCGTGGGCCGAGCGCCCGGCCAAGTGGGAGGCGCGCGTGTGGGGCGGCGGGCGGCAGCACGCCATTGGGCTGTTTGAAGCGGAGGCCGATGCCGCACGCGCGTACGACTCGGCGCTGCTGCGAACAAAGGTATGGGTCTGTGCTCGTGTCCATACCGTGTGAATGGTACTCGCCCCACACACACACGCACACTTGCGCACGCGCGCGAGCACGCACACGTGCAAGGGCACGTGCGTACGACTCGGTACTAGTGCGAACAAAGGTGTGAGGTCTGTGTTCGTGTCCATACAATGTGAATGATACTCGCCCCCCCCTCCCCCTCCCACACACCTGCACACACTCGAGCACACACACAAACACATGTGCGCATGCGTACGATGCAACGCTGCTGCGAACAAAGGTGTGAGAGTAGCATGCGCACGCATCCACTCGCACGCGCACACGCACAGGCGCGCACACATGCAGGCAGCGTGCGTGTGTACGGCGCGGCGCTGCTGCGAATACGGGTGTGGACGCTGGTTTCACACTAGCACCCCCCCACACACACACACACATAAGCAAAACACTTGCACGCATGCAAGACTGCCACGTCCGCTTGCTGACTCGCGTGCTAGCATGTGTGGGCTTAACCCTTGCGACCCCAGGCGTCCGACGCGCGCGGCCGCACATCGACCAACTCCCCCCCCCCGCCAGACCTACGACGTCACCACCGTGGGTTGCTTGCGCACTCCCTCACCCTAAACCTCAACCCAAACCCTAACCCCTTGCCACCCCAGGCGTCCGACGCGCGCGGCCGCACCGCGACCAACTTCCCCCTGTCTGAGTACGACATCGAAGCGCTCGAGGAGCAGCCGCTGGAGCCGGAGCTGAAGGTGAAAACGGTTTTGTTGGGCGTGCTGTTATCCTGCACTCTCTCCGTGTATGGACCTCGTTCCCAGGGGCAATCCCGGGATCGCAGCTGGGACTGTCCTGGGGTTGCAGCCGCTGGAGCTGGAGCTGCAGGTGAAGACGTTTTTAGGGAGAGCGTGATGTTTATCCTGTACTCTCTCTGCAAGACCTCAATCCCAGAGACAATCCCGAGATCGCAGCTGGGACTGTCCTGGGGACGCAGCCGGTGGAGCCGGAGCCGCAGGTGAAAACGTTTTTGGGGGGCGTGATGTTTATCCCGCACTCTCTCCGTGTATGGACCTCAATCCCAGAGAAAATCCCGGGATCGCAGCTGGGACTGTCCTGGGATCGCAGCCGCTGGAGCTGGAGCTGTAGGTGAGAACGTTTTGGGGGGCGTGATATAGACCCTGCACTCTCTTCGTATGGACCTCAATCTCAGGGACAATCCCGGGATCGCAGCTGGGACTGTCCTGGGATCGCAGCCGCTGGAGCCGGAGCTGCAAGTGAAAACGATTTTTGGGGCGTGATGTTGACCCTGTGGAAACTTATTCGGGGCTGAAGTAGATTAGCAGGCGCCACTGGACCCCCCATCCCCTGGAAGCAGTTGGGATATATTTGGGAGGCGTCGCATAATATTATGCTATTTAGCTCTCCTTTTTGCTCTTGGACTACACGTTGGCAGGCAGCCGGCTGGTGGCTACCGCCCCTCACCAGTAATTGTTAGGGCCAGAACTGGACTTGGGTCTAGGCGGTGGTACTAGGACTAGAGGTAGTCTTTGCTGGAATGCCGATGTAACTGTGACTGTAACTGGGGGGCCGCTCTGCGCCCGAAACGCCGCGTGCAACGGCATGGCATGTCTTCCAGTCTCGACAACCCTCGTCGTCGTTGTCGTCGTCGTCGAAAGCGTAACACAACGGGAGCGCCTAGACCCTGCATAAAAACACGGGACCCGAAAAAAGAAAAGCCATCTTTCCATCCACACCCGTCCACCCATACCCGTCCCCACACTTGCAGGCGGTCGTCGACGCGATCGAGGCGGCTGGTGGAGGCGGAGGCGGGGCTGGCGGTGGCCGCAGCGGTGGCGGTGACGGCGCAGTCGCGTCGCGGCGCTCGTCGCGCAAGGTGTGTGTGTGTGTGTGTGTGTGTGTGCGTGTGTTGTTTTGCAGTTGCTGGCGGTGCCCGCAGCGGTGGCGGTGGCGGCGGAGGTGGTGGGGATGGTGCGGTGGCGTCGTGGCGCTCGTCGCGGAAGGTGTGTGTGTACGTGTGTGTGTGTGTGTGTGCGCGTGTGTGTGTGTGCGTGCTGTTGGGTGTGTGCGTGTTATGTTTCGGTGCGTGCGTGTGTCTGTCTCCTCCGCAGGCATCCCCAGCCACTCCCAATCACCCCCCACGACCCTGCCCCCCTCCCGTCCTCCAGTGGAGTGGTCTGCGCATGCGCCATGCCCCGCTTTGCTCAAGGCGTCACACTGTTGATTTTCCCCGAGTGGAAAAGCGGGGGGAAAAACGTCCACGCCTGAACAAAATCTATCGAAAATCTGCTCAGGGTCCGCTCCGAGCGGAATACGGCCGAAGCAAGAATCGATGCCCCACCCACCCACACACCCGCACAAACACACCAAAGGTGCGCCGCCGCTACGACTCCACCAAGGCTGGCGAGAGCGAGCTCGAGGAGCTTGACGAGGAGCTGCAGGCGGCGAGCACGCGCGCCTCGGGCGGCGGAGCAAGGCGCGGCGGAACAGAGGGCGGGGGCGGCGGGGGCAGCAGGGCCGCAGCGTCGGGCGGCGGCGGCGGCGACGGAGGCGGCGGCAACAGCAGCAGCGCGGCGCTCGCCGCCGCGCTCGGCACGTCGCTCCCGTCTGGCTCGCGCGCCTCGGTCGCGCAGCAGGCGCTCGCGTCGCTCCCGGCCGTGAGCATCTACTTCGACGAGGGCCGCCGGCAGTGGGCATCGGCGCTGCTCGTCGGCTCCAACGCGACGGTGCTGGGCCACTGCGTGAGCGAGGCCGCCGCGCGAGAGATGGCGCGCTCGAGCCTCGTGGCCGCGCTCTCGCCGGTCATGGGGCTGGCGACCGCGTCGGCGATGGCCGAGGCCGCGATGCAGAAGCAGCCGGGCGGCAAGGGCGGCGCGGGCGGCGGCGGCGGCGCGCTCGTATTTGGGTCAGCGCTCGCGGGGATGATGCCCGGGCTGACCGCAGCGGGCGGCAGCGGCGGCAGCGGCGGCGGCGGCGGGCTGGGGGCGTCGCCGCCGCGGCTGGTGCCGCGGCTCAAGGCCGAGGTTGACGACGGCGGCGGCAGCAGCGAGCCGGGGCCGAGCCACCGCGGCGGCGGCGGCGGCGACGACGGCAGCGGCGACGGCGAGGGCGGGCGGGGCGCGGCGACTGGGGGCGGCAGCGGCGGCAGGCGGAGCCACACGCCCGCGCGCCACGGCGGCCACGGCGGGCACGGGTCGAGCCACGGCGCCCACGGGTCGAGCGCGCCCGCGCTCGCGCCGAGCCAGGTCGTCCCGGGCGGGAAGCCGACGATGCGTGGCAAGTCGCAGTTCCGGGGCGTGTCGTGGTGCGAGAAGGTGAAGAAGTGGCGCGCGCTGCTGTGGGACGGCCAGAAGCAGCGCTTCCTCGGCCACTTCACGGCCGACACCGACGCGGCGCGCGCGTACGACCGCGCGCTGCTCGAGCTCAAGGGCGCAGACGCAAAGACCAACTACCCCGCGTCGGACTACATGACGGTGGTGCCAGCGCCGCAGGCGCACAACCACAACGGGGCGTCGCAACAACCTCACGCGTTCTCCGTCTTCCCGGCGCGCTCCCACCACGAGGAGGCAGACGGCACACCGCCGCCGCTGTAGATGTACAGGCGCACACACACACACACATACACACACACACACACACACACTCGGGGGGGGGCACACCTGACGGCACACTTGACGGGCAAACCTGTAGGCACTCTTTCTTGGACTACCACCTAGGACAAACACGCAGACGCACACACAGACGCACACACAGACGCACACACCTTGAGTCGAACGGACGCACGTTCGCAGTTTACAATTTTGGGGGGTCTCCCACAGTTGATGTAAGGTTTCCTGCATCGTGGAAGCCGATCACGGTTGCTGCTGGCGCACGTACGTATGCTCTCCCGCGCACACGTTCAGGCCCGCCAGTCTGTGAGCCTTGCCTGTTGTGTGCATGTGGACGCTGCATATTGTTGGTTGAACCGCTGACACATCACACCCTCCCAGTCCCCAACAAAACGCACAGCACAGTGCGCCATTACTTGGGTGCAGGATGGGGACGCCTTGGTACGCCCTTCCCCCCCCACACACACACTGGATCTCTCCAAGCATCGCTGCTGCCGCCCCTCTCATCAGCCCTGCAAGGCTTCACCACTGTCTTGATGTGCAACACTTCCTGAGTGTGGACGTGTGAACCTGTTGTTCCCTGCTGCGGAGAGCCCCGTCCTTCCCTCGATCACCGTTCCGCCCCCCTCAACATCCCCCCGCTGCACTACGATGCTGGGTAACAGGGGCCTGGTCGCCCCGATGGGGCGCACGGCGGCCGTGGCCTTCAGGCCTGCCTCCGTGGTTCCCCACCGCCGCTCCTTCGTGGTCACCCGTGCTGCGGCAACTGAGGTGGCTGACGAGATGGACATGCAGGATGGCGCGTACGAGGGCGTGGTCTCTGAAAACACTGGGGCGAAGAAGAGCCGCAGCAAGCGCTGGAAGGCACAGGCGAGTAGACACGAGGGAGAGAAGGAAAGAGGGACGGAGAGACAAGAGAGGCAGAGGGTGCACCCATGCGCTGCCCTCGTCTCATCGTCTCCACCATGCATGCGTGCCATGCGCGCAGATGGCGCTCACGTCCGGACGTGGCGTTGAGGTGGAGCCCATGGCTGCTGTTCAGCTTGTGGTTTCCACTGCGTCCACGAAGTTCACGGAGAGCGTTGAGCTGCACGCGCGCATGGGTCTGGACCCCAAGTACTCAGACCAGCAGCTCAGGGCCACCGTCAGCCTGCCCAACGGCACCGGCAAGACGCTGCGCGTTGCGGTGCTCACACAGGGCGACAACATCAGGATTGCGACGGAGAGCGGCGCAGACTACGCGGGCGCGGACGACCTTGTGGACAAGATTGCGGCTGGCTTCATGGAGTTCGACAAGCTCATCGCCACGCCCGACATGATGCCTAAGGTCGCCAAGCTGGGACGCGTCCTGGGTCCCCGTGGCCTGATGCCCAACCCCAAGGCCGGCACCGTGACCACGGACGTCGCAGGGGTAAGTGGTGTGCAGCCTTCCAAAAGGCGTGGCGTGTGCGTCGCCGCTTGCGCCGCCGCCAGGCCCATCGCGCGTATGTATGTGTGTTGCAACGCAGGGGGGGGGGAGGAGGAGAGGATTAAGGCCGCAGAACGGCCACGTCCGCCGCCGCTCTCGCCCATGTGGATAAGCAACCTGCATGCATGCAATGCAACACGGCAGCATGACTCATGCCCCCCCCTTTCACCCTACGCCCCCAAACCCCACAAGTACCATTACAGCCCCTCAATTACCACATCACCATACCGCTGAGTTGCCCACGTCCGACGCGACGGCCATGCACCTCACCCATGTGGCCACGGCGCTCCCGTCGCCCCGCTCCCCCTCACGCCCTTTCCCCCCACTCACCTTGTGCTTGCGCAGACGGTCAAGGACTTCAAGGGTGGAAAGGTGGAGTACCGCCTGGACAAAACCGGCAACCTGCACGTGCTTGTGGGGCGCGCCGACTTCAAGCCCGAGTCGCTGCTGGAGAACCTGAAGGCCATCCAGGTGCGCCTCGCATCTGGCGGCACGGCTGCGTGCACGGCTGCATGGGCATATGCATGCGCGCATGTGCGCGCGGGCACGCAGGCAGCACGCGCACGCATGGGGTGAGCATGCATGGGCTGAGCACGCGTGGCGGGCACGGGGATGCTGCGGGAGCGCACACGAGGAGGCCGCGACGCACAAGGCGCCCTGGGCACCACAGCCGCTGTCCCAGTTACCCGGGGGCACAGGCTTCGCGCCCTGGGTGACATCTCGGCCGCGACCGACCATGCACTGGCAAGTACTGAATGGCAACCAAGCTGTTGCCGTAGCCTGCAGCCTGGGGCAACCGAGACAGCTGAGCACTGTGGCAGGGGCCGTGCCTGCCTGCGTGGCAGCCGGACCATCAGCAAGAATCTCACCAGGAGCAGAGCAGCAGCATGGGCCACGCATCACAGTGGTGCCGCTGAGGATCTTTTGGGACATGGTAGCTCGGGCCTCACAGCGCACTCCCCAATCTTAACCCGACGGAGGCATTTCTTTTGCGAAAACGGTGTGAAAGTGTTGATTTTCACACTTGAGGGTTGTGCAATCTCAACCCCACACGCCAGCCCAAATCTCCCAAAAGTGCACTTTGTCGGGGTGCTGCTGGGCTGACGGAGACACTGACGCATTATTACAAACCAGCGCACCAAGCATGCGGGCAGCATGTCTCAGCGCGCAGGCTGGCTCCCAAGGGGGGGGGCAATTTGCAACACAACCACCAGTCAAGGCAGCAGCTCAGAGCGACAGCCTCACGAAGGACCTCTGAGGATCCACCTTTCAGAGGTGTTCCCTGCTGATTGTTCATTTAGCCAATCCCCCTTGACAGCCAAAAAACGCAGATGTTTTGCGCACACGCGACACGTGCGTTGAGCAGGGTGTGCGGCGCACAGGCTGCGCAACACAAATCCCTCCCGTCCCCAATCCCCCCCCCCCACACACAAACACACACGCTTACACTCCACACACGCACGCTCTCTCATCCTCGCGCTCACACACACGGTCACACACACATACACGCACGTGCGCACATGCTCGCACACCCACGGACTCTCATTCTCACGCCCGCCCCCCTCACAAACACACGCGCACACACACGCACGTTGTGTCGCATCCCCCCTCACGCACACACATGCTCACACACACATGTATGCGCGCACACGCTCACACACACTCAATTCTCACGCTCACGCACACGCATGGACACACACGCTCTTCATCATTGCGATCCCACACACACACGCTCCCCCCCCTCGCGCGCGCACATCCCACACATACACACACACGCACATGTGCACACACTCACACGCGCACACACACGTGTTCCATCATATTGTCACGCATCCACACACACGCATGTGCGCTTACGCTCACACGCACACACACACATTTCCTCTCAGTGTCGCGCATCCACACACTCACACGCACATACGCTCCCCCCCCCTTGCATACACAGACACGCACGTGTGCACACGCTCACACACGCTCACACGCACGCTCACACGCACGTGCGCGCTCTCATGTCTCTCATGTCTCTTATCGCCGCGCTCAAACACACGCTCACTCACACGTGCGTGTAGGTGTCGATCGACTCGAACAAGCCCCCCGGCGCGAAGGGCGTGTACTGGCGGTCGTGCTACATCTGCACCACGATGGGCCCGTCTGTGCGCGTGAACCTGTCGCAGCTGCAGAAGGGCGCGGACACCAACTGAGCGGTTGGGTTGACGCGCGCGCAGAAAAGCGCGGACACCGCCAGCTGAGCGGTCGGGTGGTGTGCGCGCAGAAAAGGGCGCGGGCACCGCCAACTGGGCAGTTGGTTGGGTTGACGCGCGCGCAGAGAGGGCGCGGACACCACCGACTGGGCGGTCGGGTGGCGCGCGCACAGAACAGGCGCGGACACCGCCAACTGAGCGGTCGGGTGCGCGCAGAAAAGGGCGCGGGCACCACCCACTGGTTGTTGGGTTGACGCGCAGACAGGCAGCAGCCGCGCTCGTGGTGGCGGAGGTGGCGGCGGCCCGAGGCATTTTTCCGACAGCTGACGGCCGCCCCCGCCCCCGTCTGCACACCCGTGCGTAGCGTGCGCGCCGCTGCGTGGCTGACGGAGGGGCGCGGGGGTAGGGGGGGCGTTCTTCTGGTTCCGGTATTGCTGCCCAACGTAGTTATTTAGTGTTGGCCGCAAGCAAGCGATGTAGCAATGTCCCGTATGCCTCACCCGCCAATTACGGCCCCGAAGAGAGCTTCGTTGGACACCGCAACAACACCCAGCTCACATCTGGGCCGCTCTATAAGCTGCTGCAGCTGCTCTATAAGCTACTGCCGCTCTATAAGCATTGCAGCAATGCACCGTATATGCTTCACCCGCCGCTCCCGCCTGCGACTGGCCTGGCTCGGCCTGTCACATCTTAGATGATGGCTCGGCCTGTCACACCGGCAGCTGAATAGACACGCAGTCGCCTCGCCCCGTCACACACACACACTGCAAAATGCGCCGCCAGAAGAGTCCATGGGGGCCTCTCACGGAAGACCAATGGGCGGGTTTTAACAGTTCTTACATGTGTGCGCCCGGAGGACCCCGGGGCGTGAGTTAAGGAGTTAATGGGCGGGGCATATGCCCGCAGAATGCGCACTGTCACAGCCCTACTCACGCAATGTGACGGGCTGAGCCAGTTTGTCGGACCACCGCAACTAACCCCCAGCTCACGCCTGGGCCACACTAATCTAGCTCCAGCTACCTTAGCTACCGAATACCAATCGCTGCCCCTGCAACGGAGCACCCGGCTGCTAGGGTGTGACCGTGATTAACTATGAGTGCTGTGAACACCGTTCTTGTAGTTTGATCACGTCAGGCAGATGTGTGTGTGGGGCAGGTAGTGAGGGCGTGGCGCCACTCCCGTCGCAGCCCCGCCCCCCACCGCCCTGTGCATCACCGCCCCGTGCAAATCACGTGGGCACTTCCTGCGAGTCAGCTGGTGTAGCGCCCGTGCCCGCGCCGCCTGCCGAGCCGCTGGGCGGCGGCTTTGGCTTTGGCTCTGGCCGCGGCACCCCGGGGTGGCCGCACGCCTTGAGCGCGTAGCGGTGGTTGCCCGTGTGCACGACGATGTCCTGCGTGTGTGCAGGTGCGCGCGCGTGCGTGTGTTTGAGTGAGTGCGGTTGGTTGTGTGTTTGTGGGTGTTTGCGTGCGTGCGAGTGTGCGTGTTTGTGTGTGTGCGTGTTTGCGTGTGTGTTTTGCGTGCGGGTGCTAGCGTGTGTGTGTGTGTGTGTGTTTGCGTGTGCGCGTGCGTGCGAGTGCGCGTGTTTGCGTGTGTGGCTGACCTGGCTCGGCCCGTCACATGCGTGACGAGGGCTGTTGCAGTGTGCGTGCGTGCGTGCGTGCCGGGGGATGCTAGAGTCGACTACGGCCGAAAGAGTAAGCGCGCTTTCGAGGTGACCGGAGGCTCCACTCGCGACGCTACGGACATCCCTAACTGCTGCATGGAGATGGTGGGCTGAGGCCCTGTTGCAACACCCACACGCCAGCTGCTCCATGACCCACAGCAGCCCCTCCCTCGCCCCCCCCCCCCCACTTCTGGAGCCCTTCATATATGTATGATCCATGTCTCCACCGCAGGGGAGGTGGGGGGAGAGCCCCTGGCAGCGTTGAGGACAGAGGAACTAATAAGGGGGAATTTTGACCCCCGGGGATTCTGCACCCCGCTCCCCCCTACGGCCAAAAGGGTTGGCGCGTTGTGCCACGCCTCGCTAAAAAAAAGTAACAGTTACTGTAACATCGGCTTACCAGCAAAGACTACCTTCTAGTCCTAGTACCACCGCCTACACCCAAGTCCAGTTCTGGCCCTAACAATTACTTGTGAGGGGCGGTAGCCACCAGCCGGCTGTCTGCCATCGTGCAGTCCCAGGGCAAAAAGAAGAGCTGTTGTGCGCCTCGCTCAAAGAAACGAAGTTGGAAACGTGAACCCGCTAACCCGCCCACCTGATCGAACCCACCCCCACCTGCTCGACCAGCAGCCCCTTGTACAGTAGCAAGCGCCACGCCTCGCTAAAAGATTCGAAGTGGTTCATGACCCACCTGAGCGCATCTGCTGGGCTAGCCATGGACGTAGCCGCAGCTCCGAGCTTCTCTGCGCATTCCGGGTCAGGCTCTACCAGGAGAGCCTTGATACCCCTAGCCCTGTTGAAAGTTGAAAACCTGAACCCGCTGACCCGCCCACCTGATATCGACCCCACCCACCTGATCGACCAGCAGCCCCTTGTACAGCAGCAAGCGCCACGCCTCGCGGCGCGGTTTGTCAAAGCCCTTTTGGTGGCCGGGCGGGGTGGCCGGGTGGGATGGGTGGGAGATGTCAGCACAGGAACAGGCATAGGCGCAGCACAACGCAGCATGGTGCAGCACAGCACGGCGCAGCGCAGCCCAGTACAGCAGCACAGCGCAGAACAGCACAGCGCAGAACAGCACATCACAGCGCATCACAGCGCATCACAGCGCAGTGCAGCACAGCGCGGCCCAGCCCATCGCAGCCCATCGCAGCCCATCGCAGCGCAGACACACGGACACCAAGCTCTCACCTTCTCGCCGAAGTGCACAAATCCTTTGGAGGTGGCGCTTTGCGAGATATCAGTCATCGATGCACCATCGCGTCCGTGGTGGCACAGTGCCTGCCGATGTGTATGTGTGTCAGTGGTTCTGTTAAGGATCTTGGAAAAATGATGGCTGGACCCAGGCCTCACACTCATTTCGCCAATCTCAACCCGACGGAGGCAAATTTTGGCGGAGAGTGTGGAAATGCCAATTTTCACACTTCTTCGGGTCAGAATCCGCGCAATCTCAAACCGACGCGCCAGCCCGAACCGGCCAATCTCAACCCGAAAGTGCACTTTGTTGGGTTGCGGGTTGGCTAACGGAAACACTGGTGTGTGTGTATGTGTGTGTGTGTGAGAGAGTTCAGGCGCTGGTTAGTCACCCACTATTCGAACGACATCCCAGTGCACGGGTCAGACTTCGCAACAATTGCCGGGGTGTAATGCTGTTAGTAGTACAGGCATTGCCGGTGCATGCGGACGGCCTCATGTAACGCTTGGTTGGTTGGTTGGTTGGTGTGTGTGTTTGTGTGTGTGTGCGTGTGTGTGCGTGTGCGTGTGTGTGAGTGCGTGTGTGTGTGTGTCAGCGGTTTGTTGGCTATTTATTTGTGTGTGCACGAACGAACGAACAAGCGATCCATGGGTGTTTTCGACTTCTGAAACGATTCCCGGGGCGTGTGCATGAGCACAGGCAAGAGCCGTAAACCAGGATGCCTAGCGGTGGGATCTGCAACGATGATCTCTTTGTGTGTGTGTGTGTGTGCGTGTGTCGTCGGTTTGACAGACCATCGGATGCCTTAAAAGGCGTATGACACGCTTGTGCGTGCGCACGCAATCAATGAGGTATGTAGATAGCACCTGCACTAGTCAACTGAGTGGACACACAGTGAGCGAGAGTGTGTGAGTGCATGTGTGTGTGTGTGTGTGTCTACAACCCCAAGCCCACGCATATCCTCTCGTACTCGCGCATGTGGTTGGTCACCGCTACTGAACGAACTTAAGATCCAAGGGTCCTCGACCCATGAAACGATTGCCAGGGGTGCTTTAGCACTGTCAAGAGTTGTTATTTAGGTTGCCCGAGCGGTGGGAACTGTAACGTATTTCTCTCTCTGTGTGTGTGTCTGCCTGTGTGTGTGTGTGTGCCGTGAGCTCACTTAGCACCGCGCGGGTAATGGGCATGAACCCTTGAACCCTTAGCTCACTCCTCCCAACGCCCACCTTGACAGCTGCGCGCCGCTGCGCCTGCTTTGCGTCGTTCGGCACCTCCCATGCACACACGCAAACACACACAGACCCAACACGCACAAACAGACGATGCAAACATATCAAGGGTTTGGGGTAAGGACCCTGAACCTAAGCCCACCTTGACAACAGCGCATCGCTGCGCCTGCTTTGCGTCGTTCGGCACCTCCCAAGCACACACACACGCGGACACACAGATACACACAAGATACCCAACACGCACAAACACACATTGCAAACATATCAAGGGTTTGGGGTAAGGACCCCTGAACCCTAAGCCCACCTTGACAACAGCGCGCCGCTGCGCCTGCTTTGCGTCGTTCGGAACCCCCCAAACACACACACGCACACACGCTCACGCACCTCCCCTAACACACACACACACACCTCCCCCAACACACACACACACATACACACACAAACAGACAATGTAAACATATACCCTAAGCCCACCTTGACAACAGCACGCCGCTGCGCCTGCTTTGCGTCATTCGGCACGTGTGCCAGCACGTCTTGCACCGCGGTCTCAAGAGCTCCAGAGGCGACCGCGGCCTGCGTGTGTGTGTGTGTGTGTGTCTGCTCGTGCGTGTGTCGACAAGGAGGCCTCGGTTCACTAGGCGCTGTCACAAGTGCCCCACGCACTTGTGGGCAACTTGTGGGGCATTTTTTGTTTGTTTTTATGCACACACGCATGCACACACACACGCATGCACGCACGCACGCTCCATGACTATGGAAAGCAGCGCGGCTAGAACTACACGTCTTTGCTGGAAAGCCGGTGCTACTGTGGCAGTTACTGTCCAAGTGATGCGTGCGAAGCACAGGCACAGTGCTGCAGTGCTGCAGCCAGTGATTTCCTTTTCGGCTCTACACAGCCACTTGGCTGTATTCCGGCTGAACACAGCTCAACCCATTCAGTGGATTGGTAGTCTGACGCGCCCGGCAGATAAGAGCTCGTCAAGAGCTTTCGAATGACCTATGTACGAGGACAGACGGTCAACGGGAGGTCAACGGTCAATGCAAGCAAAATCCGGCTGTGGAAGAAAATTTGAGAATCCCGAAAATAAAACCACTGGCTGCAGCGCTGCAGCGGCGCACCCACCCGCACGCATTCCTCGGTCTGGCGCGCCTCGTCCTCCGCCGACAGTTGCGGCAGCGGCGCCGCGGGGGCCGCGCCTGCCGCGTGCTGCGCATCGTCATGCGCGCCGCCACTGCCGCCGCCGCCACCCACCGCCGGCGCGCCCTCCGCGTCTGGCGCCGCCGCCGCCGCCGCCGCTGCCGCGGTCCTGCCCGGATCCACCGCAAGCGGTGGACCGCCAGCGGCCGCGCCAGCGGCGGGCGGCGACGACTGTAAGCGCGCCTCTGCGGGCGCGGCGCGGCCGACCGCCGCCGGAGTGGGGGCGGGCGCAGCGGCCGACGTCGTGGGGCCGGCGGGCGCGGCGGTGGCGGCGGGCGCGCGCGGCGGCCCCGCCGGCTCCGCCGACGAGGCGCGCGTGACCCGCGCGGTGCCGGCGGCGGGCGCCGAGGCGGGCGCCTTGCGTGGCTTCTTCGCCGGGCGCGCCGCCGCCGCCGGCGCGCCGCCACCCGCGCCACCGCCCGCGGCAGCGGCAGCCTCTGCCAGGATGCGCGCGATGTGGGGCGGAGTGCCAGCGCCCGCGCTGGCGCCGGCCGGCGGCGCTGCCGCTGCAGCAGCAGGAGGGGCCGCGGCGGCAGACGCAGCGGCAGGCGGTGCACCTGCGTCGTGTGCGGCCGCAGGCGCACCCGCGACGGCAGCCGCAGCGCCTGGCAGCGGCGTGTGCGGCGGCGGCGCTGGCGCCGCCGGCGCCGCCTCGCCCGTCGCCTTGCGCTTGCGCTGCTTAAGCGGCATCGGCGACGCGCCGATGATCGCCGCGGAGCTGCCGCCGGGCGCGGCGGCGGCGGCGGCGGCCGCCGCCGCCGCTGCTGCCGCGGCCCTGCCCGCGCCCGCGCCCGCCCTGGCCGCCTTTCGCCGCTCGATCAGCGCCGCGAGCTGCTGCGCCAGCCCCGGTGGCGGCGCGCCGCCGTCGCCGCCCCACGCCGCGGGCGCGGCCACCGCCTCGGCGAGCGCGGCATTCGCGCCGAGCCCGTGCAGCTTGCGGTGCAGCGCGAGCGCCTGGTGGTGGTGCGTGCGCATGTGTGTGTGTGGGTGGGGGTAGGGGGGTCGGCGGCAGAAGAAATTCAGCAGCAGAGACGCAGAGCATCACCACACGGTCGCTCAGGCGCGCAGAGCCCGTGCAGCTTGCATGGCAGCGTGAGCGCATGGGGTTGTGCGTGCGTGTGTGTGTGTGTGTGTGCACGTGTGTGGGGCAGCAGCACAGAAACTCAGCAGCAGAGACGCAGAGCATCACCACACGGTCAGTCAGAGGCGCGCGGCGCCTGGCGTTGTGTGTGCGTGGAAGGGGGGGGGGGAGTTCAGCGAGCTCAGCAGCAGGGGAGCAGAGCAGAGCATCGCCACGCAGTAGCCAGACACCCGTTGACAGCAGTGCTCAAGCGCGCCGAGTGAAAAGTGACATGGAAACAGCGTGCGCTGCGTGTGGGTGTTCGCCACACGCGACTGAAGAATCCAATCGCCGTCGTCAGTAGCACAGGCAAGAGGCGCGGCACGCGTGAACACAACGAGCCAGCACGACGGTGCAGCATGCCCGTACTGTCAACCAACTTCCCAACACGCACACACACACGCCTCGGCCAGGCCAGGAGAACCCCAGGTTCTGGCACGAGATGGCTGACTTCCTTGTCGCCTGTTTTGAGACACGCACCGCGTGCACAGCAATCATGATGGCAGATGGCATGCTCGAGGTCTAATTTCGACAGCTGCCGGCCTCTTTCCTAGGGTCTAATGCGCCATCACAGGCGTCCGACGGACTGTAAAATCGACCACACACGCACACCCCTCGGTGTGAAAAGTCAGTAGGCATGGCCCGGCAGCATGAGGGCTGGGCGGCCTGCCCCCAGCGACCCCGTCCCATCACCATCACACCTTGTTTTGGCAGCTCCCTCAATCCCACGCTCCGAGGGTGTGCACTGTAAACTGTTAGCTGTAAACACATACCTTGGTCAACGCCCCAGTGACCGACACGTGCGGCTCATCCGGTGTAGTGATCCCCCCCGCAAGCCGCATACCGCTCGGGGCTGGATGTCAATTCCCCAGAAAACTACCCCACACTGGGTGTGAGAGGGCGTGAAGGGGTGCGTTGAAAAGCTCTTGCCGAAAGCAATTCCCCAGAAAACCACCCCACACTGGGTGTGAGAGGGCGTGAAGGGGGGCGTTGGAAAGCTCTTGCCGAGAGCAATTCCCCAGACAACTACCCCACACTGGGTGCGAGAGGGCGTGAAGGGGTGCGTTGGAAAGCTCTCGCCGAGAGCAGCACAAACACACACCTTGGTCAACGCATAATAAGCGACCGACGCGTGCGGTTCGTCCGGTGCAGTGCCCCCCCCTCCCCCGCAAGCCCACCAGTCAAACTGTCGTCTGGCAGCACCAGGCTGTAGACACGACCACACACACACACCTTGGTCAACGCCGCAGCGACCGAAGCGTGCGGCTCGTTCGGTGACCCAGGCGCAGGCAACGGGTGCGCGCGCACCACGTTGCGCAGCTTCGACACGAGCCCCTCCAGCTTTGTGGTCGCCTCTGATACGAGCGACTGCGAGAAAGACAGGTGGCAGGCAGAGGGCAGGATCAGGGCTTGGTGGCTGCGGCGTAGCAGTGTTCGTGTGGCGTAGCAGTTTTCGTGTGGTGTAGCAGTTTTCGTGTGGCGTAGACCTGAGTGTAGCAGTGTAGCGTAGCGTGCAGCATAGCAGTTTTCGTGTAGGAGGGCTTGGTGGTTGTAGCGCGGCAGTTTTCGTGTATACTAGCAGAGGCAGCAGCGAGCCCATCGAGAGCTTTGTGACCGCGTCTGACACGAGCGAGCGACTGGCGAACGGGTGACATCACCGACAAACACACACACAAACACACACACACACACACACACACCTGCAGCAGCTCCAGCGGGTCGGTGCCGGCCGGCACGCACGGGCGCAGCGCGTCCACGCCAGCCCCGCGCGTGCCGCCCCCGAGCGCGTCTGCGACCGTCGCGCCCGACGCGTGCGCGGAAAACGCGAGCGCCTGCAGCGCCGGCAGCACCTCCTTCCGGTACGCAGCGTCCTCGAGCGCGGGTGCCGCGCCGCCGCTGCCGCCGCCGCCGCTCGCCTCGCCGCCGGCCGCCGTGCCGGCTTCGCCCCCGCCGGCCGCCGCCGTCGCGGCCGCCACCGCTGCCGCGGAGGCCAACGCCTTGTCGTACTTCGCGACGACGGCGGCAATGAGCACGGCGGGGTCCTTGGCGGCAGGCGCGCCGGTGGCGGCGGCGCGCTGCCGGTGGTGGCTCTTCTGCGGTGTGTGTGTGTGTGTGTGTGTGTGTGTGTGTGTGAGCATGTGTGTGCTGAGGGTGGGTGTGCGGATGTCGTGCTTCGCGGCGGCGGCGGCGATGAGCACGGCGGGGTCCTTGGCGGCTGGCGCGCCGGTGGCGCGCTGCCGGTGGTGGCTCTTCTGCGGTGTGTGTGCGTGTGTGTGTGTGTGTGTGTGTGTGTGCAGAGGGTGGGCGTGCGGATGTCGTGCTCAAGTTACGACGGTGGAGATTAGCACAGCGGGGCCCTTGGGGGCGGCTGGCGCGCCGGTGGTGGCTCCGCTGCGGTGTGTGTGCGTGTGCGTGTGTGTGTGTGTGCAGAGGGTGGGTGTGCGGATGTCGTACTTCATGACGACGGCGGCAATAATCACGGCGGGGTCCTTGGCGGCTGGCGCGCTGGTGGTGGCTTTTCTGCGGTGTGTGTGTGTGTGTGTGTGTGTGCAGAGGGTGAGCGTGCCGATGTGGTGCTTCGCGACGACGGCGGCGATTAGCACGGTGGGGTCCTTGGCGGCTGACGCGCTGCTGGTGGCGGCGGCGCGCTGCCGGTGGTGGCTCTTCTGCGGTGTGTGTGTGTGTGTGTGTGTGCAGAGGGAGCGCGGGCGCTTGCAGAGGGTGGGCGTGCAGATGTCGTGCTTCGACGACGGCGGCGATGGGCACGGCGGGGTCCTTGGCGGCTGGGGAGCCGGTGGTGGCTCCGCTGCGGTGTGTGTGTGTGTGTGTGCAGAGGGAGCGCGGCCGCTGGCAGAGGGTGGGTGTGCGGATGTCGTGCTCCATGACGACGGCGGCGATGAGCACAGCAGGGTCCTTGGCGGCTGGCGCGCCGGTGGCGGCAGCGCGCGGCCGGTGGTGGCTCCGCTGCGGTGTGTGTGTGTGTGTATGTGTGTGTGCAGAGGGTGGGTGTGCGGATGTCGTGCTTTGCGGCGGCAGTGGGGATTAGCACGGCGGGGTCCTTGGCGGCTGGCGCGCTCGTGGCAGACGCGCTGCTGGTGGTGGCTCTTCTGCGGTGTGTGTGTGTGTGCGTGTGTGTGTATGCATAGGGTGGGTGCTTGCAGAGGGTGCGTGTGCTTCGCTACGACGGCGGCGAGTAGCACGGTGGGGGCTTTAGCGGCTGGCGCGCTGCCGGTGGAGGCGGTGCGCTGCCGGTGGAGGTGGCGCGCTGCCGGTGTGTGTGTGTGTGTGTGTGTGTGTGTGTGTGTGTGCGTGTGTGTGCAGAGGGTGGGTGTGCGGATGTCGTGCTTCGCGACGGCGGTGGCGATGTACACAGCGGGGGCTTTAGCGGCTGGCTGCCGTGGTGCGCCTTTTGCGGGGGGACGAGGGGGGGGGAGGGGGAGGCAGACAGGGCAGGCACCGACGCGCCCCCTCAGCGCAGCCCAAGCCCTCGACCCCTGCAACCCTTAACCCCTAGTATTGTAAGGAGGGTGGTTTGTCACGGATAAGGGCCACCTCTTCCCCCCTTTGCGCATGCATGCCATGGCCGCCACACTGAGTCGCATCTGACCTTAAACCAATCATTTCGTTTTGGGCTCCTGGGAGCCATTGGGAGCCCATTTGGCTCCTGACGATCCCATCAGATACAGCTCAACCAACTCAGTTGCTTGATGGTCTGACGATCCCATCGGATAGAGATCGTCACGAGCTTGAGAATGACCTATATTTGATAGTCAATGGTCAACGCTAAGGCAGAAGTCAAGGCGGTCAACGGGGCGTTGGTCCGCACGCCGGCTCCCAGAAAGTAGCTGAAAAAACAGAAAACAAAATCACTGCTGTAAACCCTGAACCGTAAACCACGACCCCGAAAGCACCTTGGCGGACGGCGTGGCGCTCGGAGGCGGCAGCAGCTGTTGCGGCGCAGAGGCGGTGCGCGCCGCAGGCGAAGCTGGCGACCCCACCGCCGGCGGCGCGGCGGCGCGCGCAGCGGCGGGCGAGGCGACCTGCACAGCTGCTGCTGCTGCGGTGGCGGGGGCTGCGGCAGCGGCGGCGCGGACGCCGCCAGGCGAGGCCGCCGCGGGATGCGCGGCGGCGGGCGCAGGCCGCGGCGCTGGCGGCGGCAGCGCCTGCGCGCCGCCCGCCGCGGCGCTGCGCTTGCCCGCCATCGCCGCAAGCGCGCCGATCGACGGGCCGCGCTTCGCCGGCGCAGCCGCACCGTCACCCGACCCGGACGCCGCACTAGCAGCAGGCGCAGCGGCCGCCGCACCAGCGGGCGCAGCCGCCGCGGCGGGCGCAGCCGCCGGCGCTGGAGGAGCATCGTCGTGCGGCTGTGGCGTGCGCCCACGCTTCCGGGGCGCGGCGCCGTCGCCGCCGCCGCCGCCGTCGGCGGGTGCAGCAGCCGCACCGCCTGCCTTGCGCTTCGGCGCACCCGCCGCTGCTGCCGCCGGCACGGCAGCGCCGCCCGACGTGCCCGGCGCGGCAGCGCCGCCACCTGACGTGCCTGCCGCCGCGCCCGTTGCTGCCGCCGCTGCCGCCGCTGCCGTCCCATGCTGCTGCTGCTCCCTCGTCGCCGCCGCCGCGGCCAGGCGCGCGTCGCGCGCCGCGGCCCTCCGCGCGGCCGCGGGGTCGTCCCACGACACGAGCCCCGCCGGCGCGGCCGCCTGCTGCTGCTGTGCCGCGGCGAGCCGCACGTGCCCGCGGTTGACCCAGAACCCGCTGCGAGTGGCGCGCTCGGTCTGCAGCGCGCGCGCCGCGGCCACGGCCTCGACCACATCGTCGTCGATGAAGTCGTCCTCGTACACCTCGTCGCGCGTGGCGCGGCGCTGATGCGCTGGCGCGCGCGCGCCGCGCTTCGGGCCGCCCGCGCTGTCGCCGTCGCCGCTGCGCAGCAAAGCGCATGGAGCGCACAGCATGGAATACGTGCATGTGGTGGTCAGTGCATATTATGATAGGGGCCTAAAGAGGAAAAGAGCTCAAGGAGCTTGCTGCGCCGGCGCGCGGGCGTCGTACTTGGGGCCGCCCGCGCCGTCGCCGTCGCCGCTGCGCAGCAAAGCGCATGTAGCGCACAGCATGGAATACGTGCACGTGGTGGTCAGAGCATGTTAAGATAGGGGCCTAGAGAGGGAGACTCTCAGGAGCTTGCTGCGCCGGCGCGCGCGCGCCGCGCTTGGGGCCGCCCGCGCCGTCGCCGTCGCCGCTGCGCAGCAAAGCGCATGGAGCGCACAGCATGGAATGCGTGCACGTGGTGGTCAGAGCATGTTATGATAGGGGCCTAAAGAGGAAAAGAGCTCAAGGAGCTTGCTGCGCCGGCGCGCGGGCGCCGCACTTGGGGCCGCCCGCGCCGGCGCCATCGCCGCTGCAACATGAGACGCACAGCATGGAATTTGTGCATGTTGGTCAGCGCATGCTATGATAGGGACCTGAAGAGGACAAGAGCTCAAGGAGCTTGTCGCGCCGGCGCGCGCGCGCCGCGCTTGGGGCCGCACACGCCGTCGCCGTCGCCGCTGCGACATGGGACGCACAGCATGGACCACGTGCACGTGGTGGTCAGAGCATGTTGTGATAGGGGCCTAGAGAGGGGAGACCCTCAGGAGCTTGCTGCGCCGCACTTGGGGCCGCCCCCCTCGTCGCCGTCGCCGCTGCGCAGAAAAGCGCATGGAGCGCACAGCATGGAGCACCAGTGCATGTGATGGTCAGTGCTTGTAATGGGATGGGAGCCGGACGGTCGGTGCACACGGTGATGATGATGCTGGCCTTGACAGTCGTGTTTGAAGGAAGCACCTAACATAACAGGCGACGTATTCGACTTTGTTCATCGTAAAGCGCCCGAGCACTGACCAGCACCAGCGGTGGCTGGCCACTGGTGGCGATGGGATCCTAGAGAGAAAAAGCCCAAAGATGAGGAGGCGAATTCATTCCACATCCCCAAAGCTGCGACACGCTTTATCTAACCTAGATGTGCGTGATCACATCGTTTGATGTGCGTAGAGCGGAACAATCTAAGAAGGCACTGAAGAGGAGGAGGTTGATCCATTCCACACACCCTTGCCACACGGTCACGCAGTGGCTTCCGTTTCGGCTGTACACAGCCATTTGGCTGTATTCCGGCTGTACTTTGACCTTGCACACAGTTCAACTCATGCAGTGGATTGTTAATGTGACAAGCCCGCCAGACAGAGCCCGTCAACAGCTTTGCAATGACCTATGTATGAGGACAGACGGTCGACGGGAGGTCCACGGTCAAAGCAAAATCCGGCTGTGGAAGAATCAATTAAAAATACTAAAAAGGAAATCACTGCGGTCACCACGGCGGTCACATATAATAGAGAGAACGAGAGAGAGACAAAACAGTGGAAGCGCCGGCCAGGCACGACAGGCACTGGTTTGCATGGGATGCGTCGCCTGTGGTGTGTGTGTGCGTGTGTGTGTGGTGTGTGTGTGTGTGTGTCAGGGTTTGTTTGTGTGTGTGAGAGGGAGAGAGAGAGAGAGAGGTCACATACCCCCCCCCTACCTCGCGCCGGCCGTGCCGCCGCCCTCCCCGCCTGACTTGTCCCCGCTCCCGCTCCCGCCGCTCGACGCGCCCTCGGACCCGCTGCCGCTACCGTCGCCCCGGTCTCCGCCGTCGTACGCGTCGCTGTCGTCGCCCGATGATGAATCGGACGCGTCGTTCTGTGAGGGGCAAGGCGGGCATGCACAGCGCTTGCTGAGGGCTTGGGGCGAGGGTTGAATGCTTGCTGTGGGGAGTCAAGGGGGTGAAGGTGAGGGAACCCTCCGTTCGTACGCGTCGCTGTCGTTGCCCGATGGTGAATCGGACGCGTCGTTCTGCGAGGGGCGGGCGGCGGGCGCGCGCAGCGTGCGCTGAGGGCTTGGAGGGAGGTGGCGGTCGAGGGTTGACTCCTTGCTGAGGCGGTTTGGGGGGTGAGGGTGAAAGCACCCTCCGTTCGTACGCGTCGCTGACGTCGCCCAATGATGAATCGGACGCGTCGTTCTGCGAGGGGCAAGGTGGGCGCGCACAGCGTGCGCTGAGGGCTTGGGTCGAGGGTTGACGGCTTGCTTGCGGTTTGGGGGGTGAAGGTGAAGGCACCCTCACTCAGCACCACGCGTCGCTGTCTTCGCCCGATGATGAGTCGGACGCGTCGTGCTGCGAGGGGCCGGCGGCGGGCGCGCACGGCGCTTGCTGAGGGCTTGGGGGTGAGGTTCAGGTCGAGGGTTGACTGCTCGCTGTGGGGGCTTGGGGGGTTAAAGGTGAAGGCACCCTCCATCACTGAGGGTTTTTGAGGGGGTTAAGGTCAGTGGTTTTGCTTAGGATTTTGTGAAAATGATGGCTCAATCCGAGCCTCACGGCTCACGTCCTCCATCTCAACCCGCAGGAGACGATGTTTTGCAAACAGGGTCACACTTTTCGGGTCGGAGTTCAACCAAAACGGCCAATCTCAACCCCGTGTTGCAAATTCACGGGTCGCGGGTTGGCAAAAACACTGAAACACTGAAACATTGAACACTGAAACACTGAACCTTGTTGGTTCAGGTTGAGGGTTGACCCTACACCCGTGTGCTTGCTTAGGGTGTGGGGGTTCAGGTCAAGGGTTGACCGTACACCCCTGCGTCGCTGTCGTCCGATCGTTCTGCGCACAACAGGCGCTCTCTTAGTCGAGGTCCTGCGTGGCAGGCGCGCAAGGCGCTCTCTTAGGGGTCCACTGTAACCGCCAGGATTCGAATTTCAAATATCCAAGGCCACCAGCAGGTGGCCTAGACTTCAAGCTGTCCGACAAGCAGCCTCCCGTCCCAATCGAACAACCACAGCTCCTGTGCCATGCATGCAAAATTGAGGCGAACAGCGCTGCACCCGTACAACGTTAACCTAAGATGAGGAGTCAACCTCCTTGTCATGAACTAAGATGAGGAGTCAACCTCCTAGTCATGAACTAAGATAAGGAGTCAACCTCCTAGTCAGGGTTGGGGGGGTTGACCCTCGCTGCGGCGCGGCGCGGGTCAATCCTGCACCCCTCCTGCGCACGCGTCGCTGCCATCGCCTTCTGATGATCGGACGCAGGGATCTTTGGGTACGGGAGGAAGAGTTGGGGAGGAGCCCTCATCAGAGTCATCCCACGATGACCCCCCCCCCCCAACACACACACACACACTGGGCAACCTCAACTCACGCACAGGGCAGGAGGATGATAGGGATGGGGACAGGGGGGAGGGGGGGCCCGCCCCTGCGGTGCGCGAGGGCGACATCGCGCAGGCAGGGCAGGTGGGGCCGAGAGAGTCGGCTGACCGCGTGCACAACGCGCATGGGCAGCGCCTGCTGCAGTTATGCCGGGACATGGGAATGGTTATCCTTAATGGTCGCCTTCCGGGGGATGAGCATGGGGCCCTCACCTACCATGCACTGGGGCAGGAAAAACGTAGTCTGGTCGACTACTTTGTGGCGTCCCCTGACCTCGCCTTTAGTGGCGCGGGGGCACCACGGCCGGGCACTACCCTACATGTGCATGACCAACACCCACCAAGGCTAGGCGGGGGCAGGTTGACCACAGACCAGTAGTATTGACCCTTACTTATGAGCCCGCTGCTGCGGTATCTGCGGCTCAGGCCGGCGCCCCGAGCGAAACGCCGGCCAGGTTTAGGTGGCCACAGGGGGGCGAGGGGGCGTACGCACAGCTCCTGGGGGGGATAATGACGGATATTTTGGGAGCTCGGGGGGCACCGACGGTGGATGAGGAGCTCAGCCGCCTCGAGGGCGCGGTCGAGCGGGCAGCCCGGGCGTTGCACGCGTCGGGTGAGGTGGGTGCGGTTTTGGTGCGGCCCATGACCGGGGACGGGGGGGTGCGACCACACAACATATGGTACACTCAGGAGTGCAAGGACGCACGCCGCGCGTGCCGGGAAGCGGAATGAGCACATGGGGCGCAGTCACCGGCCGCCAAAGAGGTAGGGAAGGCCTATAGGCGGACCGCGCGGCGCTCCCGCCGCGCGAGCGAGGCCCGGGAACACTCCGAGCTGATTGAGGACAGGAAGGGGAACCCGCGGCGGTTTTGGCAGCGGGTGAGACTGCCTGGCCAGGCGGTCGGTCTGAGGGACGTGGAGGGGTGGACAGATTATTTTAGGGATTTGCTGGGGGACAACCATGCTAACGCCACTGATACGACTAATACGACTAACACGGATGATGCCACTGACCATGGGCACGGGGCCCCGTTTGCCCCCCCCACGACGACGGCCACGGAGCGGGCGGCAGCGCTAAATAATTCATTTACTGAGGCGGAGGTGTATGCGGCACTGATGGGCATGGACGCGGGCAAAGCCCCAGGCGTAAACGGCTTGCCGATAGAGTTCTATCAGAGGGCATGGGCTAGGGCGGCGGAGGGGGGCGATGCAACGGGTTCTGTGGATGATGAGCACCTGTTCGCTGGCCCCATCACACACCTGCTCAATCGGGTCTTCCGTGAGGGGTACCCGACTGAATGTCACTTGGGGGCAACCACGCCGGTGCCAAAGCCGAAAGGCAGCCTAGACGTGCGGGACGATTACCGAGGGATCACGGTGGGGAATGCCCTCGCCAAGCTACACAGCTTGGTGCTTATGAACAGGCTGGACGCCTTATCTGAACGGGAGGGGTACCGGGCGCGGGGCCAGGCAGGCTTCCGGAAGAAGAGGGGGACCCCAGATAATGCCTTCATCCTGCAACACCTTATTGAGAAGAGCGGCCTCCAGCGCAAACCGCTGTACGCCGCCTTTATTGACTTCAGGAAGGCTTACGATTGTGTGCACCGCCCACTGCTTTGGGAGTGCCTTAGGAGCCTGGGGTGACATGGGGAGTTCATGGCGGCGCTGATTGCAATGTACGATGGGTCCGCAATGTGTGTGCGCATCGATGGGAAAGTGGGACCCGCGTTTCCTTCACACAAGGGGGTCATGCAAGGCGACCCACTGTCACCGCTGCTGTTTGGGCTTTTTATTGACGCATTGTACCGCAACTCCAGCCTCACTGTGGTTCCCTATCACGATGCGGACTTTGTAGGTCACCTCGTCGCACACCACCCGGAACTGAGCCTTGGGGTGCATGGACGCGTACAGGGACGACACGAAGGTACCGTACTTTGACGCTCGCTCGTAGTCTATCCCGGCTGCACAGCAGCGCTCGATTCGTGCGCTGTTGCCAACATACTCCTCCTCCGCAGTCCTCACGATGTCCGAGACAGAAGCCACCGTCATGGGGGTGGGCATGGGGTCGGCATCCTGCCGATCCGCCTCGAAAATGCGGCAGTTCTCGTGGGTGTCGTCCCAGTACATTTTCCGGTGCGCCGAGGAGTAACACCCAACCCGTATTCGGTGCTCCCGCCTCCCAGAGGGCCTTGAGGGCCCAGAAGGCCCAGAGGTCCGGAGCGGCCCAGAGGGCCCAGAGGTCCGGTGCGGCCCGAGTGTTGAGTACATGTTTCGTGCCAGGTGTAAATGCCCCAGTGCTACTACTTTATATACTTCCACATTACTTGGAGAGATGCAAGCGCCCACACCCGAGGCGCATGGTCACCACGGTTGGAGCGAGGTGTTCACAAGCGCGCCGGGAACCGAGACATAGACCGACGCGCCCGTGTCGGTCGGACCACCACCCAACGCCCCGATGACCGTGATGATGTTGTGGTCCACGAGCACGCGCCCCTGCGCGGTGTCCATGACCCCGGGCGCCAGGATGTAGAGCGCCTTGACGAAGCCCGCGGCGTTGGTTGCGCCCAGCTGGACCACCTCGTGCCCCTACTTGCGGGTGATGTACGCCTCGAGCGCGGAGACGTACTCGGGTGGGACCGAGTTGTTCCGGCGAGCCAGCGTGAAGCCATGGACCACGACGTAGTCGCCGATGAAAATCTCGTTTCGGTCAAAGTACTGCCCCATGACCACTTTGATGAACAGTCGGTTGAAGGTCTCGTACTCCAAGTGGGTCGCGGTTAACTCGTCCCGACTCCCGTTGAAGAGCGTCCCGTTGGACTTCATGATGCTCACGGTGAGGTCCCGCAGCAACGCCAGCGGCGCCGGCTCGAAAGAGTGGCGCTCGTCCTGCGCCGGGCGGAGCAGGACGTACCCCCGCCCGTTGGGCGCCTTGTAGTCGCACTCATAGACGAACTCCGCGAACGCGCGGCGGACGGCCTCGTTGGTGCCGTCATTCACGTCGTCGAAGCCATCGATGCGCAGGAGGAGGTGCTGGAACGCGAGGCCAAACTCCATGCGGTAGTGCCCCTTGGTCGCGAGCGTCGAACCAGCCGCCTGCACGATCTCCATCGGGAGGATAATGCGCGTCGCCTCAATCCATGACACGCCCTGGTAACTCTTCATCAATGAGGCGCTGCCCTGCACGCCCACGGTCCGAGCCGTGAAGCGGAAACGCTCCGGCTGCGCCTTGAAGTCGCGGTCGGCAGCGGATATCGTGATGTACCGAACGTCCACGATCGAAACATGTGGCACGCCATTCGCGCCATTCGCGCCATTCGCGCCATAATATGCAGACACCATGCCGGGTGCGTACCCGCGATCAATGTCGTCTTCCCTGTGAAAGTCCTCGGGGCGGCGGACAACAAAGTCCTCGGGGGTGCCAAGTTGTTGCCGGGGGTGTGAGGCGGATGTCAATGGTGGACTGGGTGATGCCGAGACTGCGAGTGAGACTGCGGCTGCGGCTGCGGCTGCGGCGCTCGTAGACGGCAATCCGATCATGTCCGTCCTTTCGGATTCCAGGAGCTTGAGGCAAGAGGAAAAATCGTCCGAAGACATGGCATCGACCATCTCAGTGCGGACGGGATCTGCCGGGCCACCGTCCTGCTTCTGCTGGCGCTCCTCCATCTGGTGGTCAAACGACTGCATGATCCGGGTCGTCACGACGTCGAGGGTATCCTCGTTCGCCCTGCGCGGGGGTTCGTGGGAAAACGTGACCATCTCGCGTTCGCCAAAAAACTCGTGGTCTCGCATCAACGCAGACTTGGAGTCACGTTCGCGTTGAGTCTGTTGCTGCGGCTGCTGTTGCTGTTGCTGTTTAGGCTTCTCCGGCTGTTTAGGCATCTCCGGCTGCTGCTGCTGTTGCCGCAGCTCCTGCACCACCCGGTTCACCACGTGGTTGTTCTTCGACTTGAGAGTCGCTGTGGACGCGGTAGATGCCCCGTTGACCTCGCACATGATCGCATACATCCTGCGGCGCAGCTCGACATCGCTGATGTCTGACATCCCAGGGGAATTCCGATGGGGTGACGACGCCAGGTAGGCGCTGACGCGCAGCTCGCATTCCTTGAGATTTTCGACTGACAGGAACGTCGTTCGGTCGGGCGTCTGAGCTATTTGAGCCATTTGAGCCGGGTGTATATCTGATGTCAACTCTGAGCGGTCTGCCTTATATTTCATCTCGAGCCACGCCCCCCCAAAAATATCAATACTGTACAACGACTACACCCGATGGCGCGCAGCATTCAACCAAGGAACTCAAACAGCTTCTGGAAACTGGTCGTCATCCTTCTCGCCGCAATTGTTCTATTTTCCCTGATCGGATGGTTCAAGGCGCGACCCAGCACCAAGACCGAACGATTCTCTACCGCGGGAGCACGCCGCCGAATGACTCGGACGCAACGCGAGCGTTTCGACGATGCCAACATGGGCAAGCAACAGCAGATGCAACAGCAGGTGCAACAGCAGATGCAGCAGATGCAACCCAGCCCGATGCCGCGCAGCACCGGGGGGGGAGTCTCGTCGCCCGCACCCCTAGAGACAAACAACAACGAGCAGTACCTACCGGTTAGCGACACCCCGACCGGGGCAAAGTCTCCGTCAACGGCGTTCCCTGCCGACCGCCTCACCCCCGACGACCTGCTCCCCAAGGACGCCGCCAACAGCAAATGGGCACAGGCCAACCCCGCGGGGCAGGGGGACGTCAAGGACGAGCACTTCCTCACCGCAGGCTACCACACCGGGTTCAACACGCAGGGGTCCAGCATGCGCAACCCGAGCCACGACCTCCGCTCAACGCCCGCAAACCCCCGCTTCAACGTCTCCATCTGGCAGCAGTCGACCATCGAGCCTGACATGAGCAGGCGCCCGCTCGAATAAGGTGGAAGGTGGCAGAGCCCCCTCAAACCCCCTCTAATGTCTCTAATGGGGCGAGCCACCACCTACACGGCGGCGTGACGATCACGTCCGAGTACAGGGTCGAAGTGTTACAGGAAAGTAATACAATTGTGGAAGTGCCTCTCGTCTTAGGGGCCGCGGCCTTGGCTCTGCCCACTTCTTAGCTCCTTGATCGCCTCTATCAGTAGGGCGACCATGTTGCCATAGCTCACCGAGAGTAGCCCCGTAGCTTCATCGTGCGTCACAACCTCGGGCAGGACCTGCTGCACCTCTTGTGCGAGGACGCCCGCGTGGCGCCTGTGAGGCCCGAGGCCCGGGGAGACCTTCGGGTCCCACGCGAACGTGTACCCGTTGAGGCGCGAGACGCGGTCGAGCGCACCCTCGATGCGACGCACGTCCGTCTTCATGGTCGCGTCCAAGAGCGCGGTGATGTCGCCCATCGCGCTGATCGCGCCCTCGGTGTGAATGGTGGCGGCGTCAACGTCGCCCGAGAAGACGTGCAGGGGGTACTTCGCGTTCGATGCGGCGATGCCCGCGGCGCCCACGCCCACGAAGCCCGCGCCGGTCACGAGCACAACCTCGCCGAAGCCCGCCACCGAGAGTCCGACGTTCGAAGGCGCCGCGCGCACGACCCCCGTCCCTGGGTCAGACGACCACCCGAAACCCACCTTTGCCCCCGTCGCGAGCCACTGGCCGCTGCCCTCGATCAACGCGGACCCCCCGCGCAGCGTCAGGTTGCTGCTGATCGTCTCGCTTCCATCCACGATCAGGTTCCTGAGGGCGCGGACGTCGGATGCCACTTGAACGCTGCCGCCAATGGTCACGTTGCTCAGGAACGCGTTGCTCATGTTCCCGAACACGGTGCTCCTCATGCCGCTGCCGCTGCCGCTGGAAGAGATCATGCCGCACCCCACGACATTGCTCCCGAACGCAGCGCGCTCGTCTGTCTCGAGCACCAACGTGATGATCGTGTTAAAGACCATGTTTGACATCATCGGGTCCACTGCGGCTGTGGCGATGGTGTGCACCGTGCTGTTGTACACATTCGTGCTGTTGCTGCCTGCCCCTACGAAGAAAAGGAGGATGCTGTCCACGTCTCGGATGTTGTACACATTTGTGTATGTTGGTGCCATTGAATACCTGATACTAATAATTATTATCCTGAATGAACAAAGAAAAGAAAGAATTTTTTCTTTGCCTCTCTCTGCGACCGCGCCCTCCGCGGCGTACACGCCCTCCGCGGCTTACACGCCCCCCGCAGCCTCCACGGCGTACACGCCCTCCACGGCGTACAATCCCTCCGCGGCATACGCGCCCCCCGTGTCGTCCGCGCCCCCACAATTTGATGTAGACAAAGATTCGGACTTCATGAACCAGCCCCAAGGTTCTGGATTCTACCAGAACACAAACCAGAGCCAACAGAACAAGTACCAACACGAGCCCCCCCCGTTCGTTGAATCCGAGGAGTCGCCTCTTTCATTTGAGGATGAGAGAATGAAAGACCCCCTTGTTGCCCCCGAGGTAACGGGGACAAGTGAGGGAACCTCGAGTGAGCCGCCCAAGAAAACGCTGAAATCGCGTTTTACCAAATTGGGTGCCCGACTCGCTCAGGAGGGTGCTGCGGAGGTGAATGACACGTCTGCGATGCTCGTGCGCACGTGCGTGCGAGTGGTTCGAATCATGTTGCTGTGGATCATTTTGTATTTCGTTAACCGAGCATATCAAGCGATCTACATCGCAAACGTGCTGGGAAAACCCGTAGACATCACCGCGGACGTTCCGGCAGCATCCCTCAAGCTGTCCCTATGGACTATGATGCCTGCCGCGCTCCTGATAGAGGCCGTCATGCTCGCACCGGCATTCCTCATCCTGCTCGCACTCAAGAAACGGTTCCACATTCCAAACAAAGACACCTTCATCATCGATGACGCCCTCACGTTGCGCCTCCTGCGTGAGTACGCGGTCAGCACAATTGTCATGCTCCCGATCGGGATGCTGTTCGGGTACGCGATGCAGAGCTGCAAGGATCTCAGGTACCGCGACGACGGGCTGAGAGGCATCCGTGCCCTCGCGGTGCTCCTGCTGCTCGTGGCAGTCGTGTGCATCCTCGCACCCCTCCCGACACGGTAATAACCCGACACGGTAATGGTAATAACATCGGTCTACATGGCTACACCCAGAGCATCCAGAGAGTGATCTACGCGGCTGAACCTAGAGAGCGTGGTCCAGGCGCTCTCGTTGACACGGGCAGCCACGTCCAACGCCGTGCACCCGTCATCATCCACCGCCGCCAGGTCTGCGCCCCCCTCCAGCAGCGCCTGGATCGCCCACGCGTTCACCAGAGCGGCCAAGTGCAGCGCCGTGCGCCCATAGTCGTCCACTGCCCCCACGTCCGCGCCCCCGTCCAGGAGCGCCTGGATCGCATCCGCGTTGAACCGAGCAGCCACGTGCAGCGGTGTGTTGCCGTCCTCGTCCACCGCCCCCACGTCGGCGCCGCCGTCCAGGAGCACCTGGATCGCGCTCGAGTTGAACTCGGCAGCAGCGTGGAGGGGGGTGTAGCCGTCTTGGTCCACCGCAGCGATGTTGGCCCCGCCCGCGAGGAGCGGCCGGATCGCGCTCGCGTTGAACCGAGCGGCAATGTGCAGGGGAGTGCGCCCGTCCGCGTCCACCCCAGCGACGTCGCCGCCCCGACGGAGGATGGGTTCGATCGCGTTCGTGTTGAACGCTGCGGCAGTGTGGAGCGACGTGTATCCGAGCTCTCTGCCGTCCATGACTTGGTCTATATAAATGATGACTGTTGATGACTGCAACAAGCCGACCTTTATGTATTGCACACTTTGCACTCCACACTTTTTTCACACAATCGAGTAAAGTAAAGAATGCAAGTGGATGCAAGCGGCGACCCCTGGAAAATGTGCATGGCCGGGGGGGGGGGCAGCACGCCTGCCCACCGCAAGCGCGTTCCCGATGCTCTCGAGCGGACTCCTCGCGATCATCCCGTCGGTCATGGATGGGAATGAAGCAGTGGTTGATACCAAGCACACACTCCACGTGAACGGGAACAGCCCGAACAGCCCCCACACCACGCCGCCCAACACGTTCCACAGCTGCCGCGCGACGATCACCACGCCCAGGACGGTTGCGGCAAACTGGACCCTGTCGCAACTGGAGTTCGATATGCGGAGTGCGAAAATGTCGTGCACCATCGAGGGTGGGGGCGACGACCTTCGCCTCACCCACACGCTTCGTGTTCTCGGGCACCTCCCTAATGTCGTCATGCACACGGTGGGCGTCGCGTCTGATGCCACATGGGCGCAGGTCGTGACCCTGGAACACACGACCGAAGCACCACCGACACGACAGACGTCGAGTTCGTGGGTGTGGTCGGGTCCTCGGGCGGAACGCAGCGCTACCTCGCCCAGGCGACGAGCAGCGACGCCGTGTGCATCACGGGCTTCTGCCTCCCGGACGCCTTCGCACTGATAGACCCCCCCGAGCACCTGGAACCGGGCGTCTCCGGGGGCGGCGCGCGCAGGGCCGTGAGCGTCCTGCACCTGAATGCAAACGCAGGGGCGGCAGCGGCGATCCACATCTACAGCTGCACCCTCCGCATTGACAACAGCTCTAACAGCTCTAACTCGGCAGCGGCAGCATCAGGCAGGGCCCGAGCCCTCACCGCAGCCAAGCGCACGGTCTTCGGGCTCCTCAGCCAGCACCCAGACTTCGTGGTTTCGCGCCACGATACGGTCTGGGCGTCCAAGTGGGAGACCTATGTTGACGTCCCGATCGGTGCTTCTCAACGGACGCGCTCGGCCCTGGTGTACGCCGCGTACAACCTCCACTGCGGAGCGGCGGGGTTCGCAGCGACCCAAACCACGGGGTCCCTCGGGCGAATGGACGACTTTGTGACACCCGCACTCATCTCCATCGCCCCGGACGCGGCACGCGCCGCCCTCGACGCGCGCGCATCCGAGCTGGAGCAGCGCCTGGGGTCCGAAGCCGCGGAGGTGCAGGGCCTCCAGGGCGCTCGCTACCCGTACGGGCCGCAAGAGCGGCGCCAGGCGGTCACGCTCTCGGGTGATGGGGTCGGTGCCTCGAATGGAGGGCATTCAGTGCCCGTCCACGGGGTCGTGCGCGTCCACGGCACGCTCATGTCAGCGATCAACGCGTGGAACTACTACCGTGTCACCAGCGACCGCGAGTGGCTCACCACGACGGGCTATCGCCTGCTGAGCGCCGCGGCCGACATGATCGCGTCCCTCGCGACGCCCGACCCCGGGGGTGACGGCTATCACCTCTACGGCGCAGTCTCCCTCACAAACAACAGCATGGACACCAACGTGCGCGGCACGACCCTGGCAGTGGCGACGAGCGTGGCGGCCCTCAGGGCGGCATGCGAGGCCTCGCACGCGCTCAGGTACGTGCCGAAACAAAAGTGGATGGACGTACGGTACGGACTGGTCCTCCCGAGGCTGTACGCGGGCGCGTCCGGCACGCCCCTCGTTACGCCCTACCCGCTGGCGCGCTACGCGTCCGAAACCCTCGCTGCCGACCTCGCGCTTGCGGCGTCTCAACAGCAGCAGCAACAGCAGCAGCAGCAGCGGAAGCTTGCACAGCAGGCGCCTGAGGAGGTCCTGCTGGCGCTGGCAGAGCCCGTGGGGTCGTTGATCGAGGGTGAACCTGCTGTCCAGTATCGATCGTAACCACACCCTCTGGGCATCAACCCCCGTGGTGGAGGGACTCGCAGTATCCGAGGAGTCCCCGGGCCGGGCGGTGCGCCGCCTCGTGCAGCTGATGTCCCTCGCGCAGGCGATGCAGGTGAACGTGTCCAAGTCCACCGATTTCCTCACCCAGCTGGAGGCCTTCCTTGACGCCCACAGCGACTACGCCCCTGAGGGGGCAACAACAGCAACAACAACAGGGGGCTTCGGCAACCTGACAAAGGGTGCTGGGTGTCACGATGCGGTGAACGACGTTGAGCTCTCCGCGCTGCTCATGCTCGTGTTCATCTGCGGGGTCGGGGGAGGCAAGGTGCAGGGCGGGTACGGCGAGAGCGGCGTGGAGTACGCGACACTGTGCGCGAACCTTGGCAGCAGCAGCGTCATGCCCCCGGAGTGGGAGCGGATGGTCCTCAGCGGCCTGGGCCCCGTCAAGATCGGGGGCGTGCTCCTCAACCGGGGCATCGTCGGCACACGGGGAGTCGGTGGTTTGGCATACGGGGCCAACCTTGTGTACTGGAGCACGGACGCCCTCACCCTGTAGACGATATTTTGATGGCAATGTGTAAAAGGTACCCGACTCGGTGACGGTCAATCAAGAATCAAGAGAGCATCCGGTACGTGTGGTACGCGATTGCCGCGAGTCCGACTGCAACCAGGAACGAGAACGCGACCGGCGCCGAGCTCTCCCCCTTGATGCCGACACATGCAAACAGAGAAGCGAACAGGGCTACGTGCACGGCGAGCCACGGGCTGAGGCGTGAGTCCTTCAGCGCGTCGGCGGCGCAGTACACGACCAAGGCGACGGCCGAGCACAGGAGCACGGCGTACGGCCACGCCTTGCGGGGCCTCGCGTGGCCGACAAAAAAAGTGAATGGCCCAGACACGAGTATGTGAAAGGCGTGCACGAGCGTTATATGCAGCGGCATAAACGGGGTTAGTCTTGTTGTTGTTGAAAACTTTTAAAAAAGTGTTGTGATGTTCGACAGGTTCAGCCCTGGTGCGCTCTCCCTGGTCATGGCTGCACAAGACGAGGCTCATCTGATGGGGCACGGGTTGTTGAGGACCGGGCACCTCGCGCTTGGACTCGTGATGCAAGGCGCCATAACAGGCATCACGGACAAGAGGGGTGAACGAGACACGCTCCGACACATCATTCAGAAACAGGCCGCAGCCTCGGCAGTTCCCCTGGCGCAGTCCCCGACCACCATCCATTTCAATAACGCCGCGAAGCGGGTGATGGAGACGGCGCTAGACGAGGCAGACGCAGAAGAAATCTCCCAACGGGGGCGAAGGCGGGCTTCTTCTTCTGGGTCGCGCAAAAGGGAGATCACAACGTCTCACATACTGACGAGTATAATGAACACACCCGAGGGGGAAGAGCTTCTGCAGGCAATTGGTTGCGTCGGCGCCACAGCACACGCCACAGCACACGCCACAGCACACGCCACAGCACACTCCACAGCACACTCCACAGCACACTCCACAGCACACGCCAAGAGCAACCTTCCACGTGCCCCACATGACAAGGGTGACAATGACATGGGTGACAATGACAATGAGGGTGACGCTTGCGTCATCTGTCTCGCGTCACCCCGTGCAGCTGGCTTCCTTCACGAAGTCAGCGTACATAGATGCGTTTGCCGCGGCTGTGCGAGCAGAATCGCCGTGGGAAGTCCGTGCCCCATGTGCCGAGCGTCGGTTGAGCGGGTGCTTCTCGTGTATTGATAATACCCCCACACACCCACACCCACCCACACCCACACACCCACACCCACACCCACACCCCACACATCCGTAAAGCCTTAAAGCCCCGCATACACTCATACACTCATACACTTATACAGTAACGTGTGAAGGCAACAAAAGCAAAGCGACCATGCTTGCACCGTCTTACCCCGTTGGCCTTCCGAAAGACTTCGACTTCGATTTTGACCCCCGATCAAACTCGTGGCACCCTTGTTCGACCCCACACGGGGTCTAGTGGACCCCACCAGGGGTCTAGTGAAACACCATGTGGATCCGCTGGAGAGTGTGCTATCGATGGTCACGTCCAATGCGTTGAAGATTCTCAGACTGTTTCAACGGAACAGGTTCGCCCCGCTCACAACGCGACAACTGTGCTCGGTATCCATGGACAAGGCGTTCAACCTGTGGCGGTTTCAAACGGGGGACGTGTCCATTAAGGGCATACAATTAATCCAGCGATTTGGCAGCTCGGGCGACCTCTGGATCCTGTGCCCGGGTGTCCCCCAGCGTGTGTACACCATCCTGCAGCGGAAAAAAATGAGCGATGGGGTGAGACCTGCAGCTGTGGCCACTTCGGCAAACAACACCAGGATGGCAACCGCTGCGTAGATGCAGGCTACCACATCGCACAAACCCAGCTCCATCTGGCTGACTGGATGGAGATCTGGTGTAGCTGATGTAGCTGGTGTAGCTGATGTAGCTGATGTAGCTGATGGATGTAGCTGATGGATGGAGCTGATGTAACTGATGAGAGCTCAACTGTCGCCAACCAAATATTTTGCGTGTCCCGCGTGTCCCATTTGGAGGAAATTTTAGTCGTTCATAAGTCCGACTTATCTTCACTATTTGTCACAAGATTAACAAGATGCCGAAGATTGCGGGTTACCACCAGTTGGTTAAGCAGTACAAGAAGATTGTTGGTAATGTGAAGTTTGTTCACGCTCAGTTTGAGGCATGGACCAAGCGTGAGGACAAGAGCAAAAGCTCGAAGTGCTCATGCAAGGAGTGCCACCAGTTCGTCAGTGAAAACCGACGAGTTGCGTGGTGCGTGTGCTCTCAGACCGTGAACTAACACTGATGTGTTTGACATGTTTTTTTTTAATTGGTACATCACATGTACATCCCGCGCACAGACGCCGGGATGCCTTTTCCTGCCGGCGCGCACACAAACGTGTCCATGTGCTTTTCGTTAAGTGTCAGGGGGAACTCGGGAGGCGGTTGCGACACGAGCCGTTGGTAGTTGAGGTGGCTCACGATGTTATGGAGTGCTCGCTTCAGGCCACGCACCCCCGGCTCCGAATAAAGCTGGTTTCGAGTGATGATGCACCGCACGATCTCGGGCGTCAACCGTACAGCTCCGGGGTCGAGTACAAACTCCTTCAGGATGGCGGGCAAGAGGTACGACTGCGAGATGCATGCCTTGTCTGTCGGCGTGTACCCCTCTGCCCTGATGCTCGTGATGCGGTCTATCAGCACTGGGTTGACGAGTGACTCGTCGTTGTAGGAAAACACCATGAGCGAGCGAGACAGGTCGAGGTCGACGTCCACAAAGTACTTGTCGGCAAACTGCGTGTTCTGGGTCGAGTCGGTCATGTGAATCATGTGGTTAACGACCTCGTCACCGTTGCGGGTCGTGCTTATTTTATTAAGCTCGTCAAAGAAGAGAACTGGGTTCATGCACCCACATTTCATAAGCACATCCGCGATCTTGCCCCACGTGGAAGCCTCATAGGTGTAGCTGTGCCCATCGAGGTAGTTCCCATCGCTGATACCCCCCAGCGGCACAAAGGCAAAGGGAAGCCCCAGGCAACGGCAAATGGCACGGCACAGCTCGGTCTTGCCCACGCCCGGGGGGCCGTGGATCCCACACCAACCCCTTGGAAGACGGGTTGCTGATCCACTGCGCGAGCAGGCGGAGCACGTGCTCCTTGGCGCTGGTGTGTCCGTACACCGCCTGGTCCATCTGCTTCCGCATCTCCATCAGGAACGCTCCAATGGCTCCGTTGGTTCCCACAGCCGCGGCAGGGGGTGCATTCGCCTCCGCGGCAGGGGGGGCCGCATCCGTGGCAGGGGGGGGCGCATCCGTGGAAGGGGGGGGCGCATCCGTGGCAGGTCCCACTGGGAGACTACGATACTTGCCAATCGGCAGGGCCAGGAGTCCCTCTATCCACTCAAGTGCCTTGCTCGCGGAATTGCTGTCTGTGGAGGAGGTCTTCAGTTTCAGGAGCGCCGTAGCCTTGTTGCGATTACTCATAGACGACATGAGAATCCGGAACCAAAGCGGTTTGGGTCCACCCCCGTTGGGATTTGATGCGCTCAACAAGGCAACCTCGGATGTTGTGACATAATTTTTAGTGTCATTGTCCAGACCCCTACAAAACGTCAACTCGTCCATGATGTATGTCCCGATGGCTGGATTTTTGAGCACTCCCCCCCCAACCTGCTGCTGCTGCTGTTGCTGCTCGTGTCGACCGTTCTGATGGCGCCCCCCCAGGTCGGTTTTGGCTGCCCTGCTGCCCTGCCCCCCATCTCGCCCATATCGCCCATCTCGCCTAGGTGATGACCCTGACGACCTCAACCTGCGGCCCAGCCCACCACCTCTCGAGTTGGAGGCCTGGTCGGAAGCCTGGTCGGAAGAGTGACCCGTGTGACTCCGTAAATGCATGATTGCAATTGCGACCACTGGGCTACGCGAGCGCGAGCGAGATTGAGAACGAGATTGAGAGCGAAATCGAGAGCGAGATCGAGATCGAGAAGTCTCCGCTTCCAGTGGTTTGGGGGAGGGCTTTCTGGTCCCTTCATGATTTTATACCTTGGGCCCGCCCTCTGGCCATTTGAGGGGCTGGGTGTGCAGCCTGCACAGTGGTGCTGCTTGCTTGGCGCCCGCCACCAAGTGTGGATGGCGTTACCGTGGGCTACTTGTAGCTTGACCTTTTGTGGGCCTTGAGCCTTGTTTCTCTAAGTCCCACTGGAGCTTTGGAACCGTACGTGTGACCGCCAGAAGTGGATTGTAACCAAACATCATCATCTCTGTGGTATCACTGACTGTGGTATCGCTGACTGTGGTATCGCTGACTGTGGTACCACGAACTGTGGTATCGCTGACTGTGGTATCGCTGACTGTGGTACCACTAACTGTGGTATCACTAACTGTGTTGGGTGCGGTGTGGTCGCTGAGTAGAGTGCTGCGGCGGGTGTGCTACTAGCCCCGCTTCCGGTGGTCTGGGGGAGGGCTTTTTGGTCCCTTCATGGTTTTATACCTTGGGTCCGCCCTCTGGCCATTTGAGGGGCTGGGTGTGCAGCCTGCACAGTGGTGCTGCTTGCTTGGCGCCCGCCACCAAGTGTGGATGGCGTTACCGTGGGCTACTTGTAGCTTGACCTTTTGTGGGCCTTGAGCCTTGTTTATCTAAGTCCCACTGGAGCTTTGGAACCGTACGTGTGACCGCCAGAAGTGGATTGTAAAACTCTCATCATGATCCTGCAGCTGGTTGGGTGGAAGCTGCCGAGTGTCATCACGCCGGCTGGCTGGCAGCGTGGGCGGCCTGGCCTCCGATCCACAGCAGCCCAACCTGCTCCCCTACCTGGGGGGGGCGGCGCCGCGGGCGAGCCCCGATGGGTTGGGTTTGCGCACGGCCCGGGTGTGGTGGGGAAACTGACGTGCAAGCTGGCGGTGGCGCTTCAACTGCGGGCGGTTGTGGACGAGCGGCGAGTGCGGCGGGCAGCCACGGTGGAGGCGGCTCTGGCGCTGGACCACGGGCCGCATGGGGGCCCCCGCGCGACCGACGCGCAGGTCTTCGCGGGGCTGCGCGGCCTGGAGGCGGCGGTGCCGACACTGTGGCGGATGCCGCTCCTCAACGCTCGCAAGGAGCCCATCTGGCGGCTGTGGGTGAGTGGTTTTCACAAGCAGGCTGCACTAGGCGTGCCCGAGTGCCCCTGCGGGTGGCGGTGCCGTGATGAGGACGGGCCGCCGGCGACGGCGTGGCGTGCGCACAGCTTCTGGGGGTGCCCGGTGGCGGAGGCGGTGGTGGTGGCGGCTGCTGCTGCCCTCCCTGCTCCTACGCCGGTCATCACGTGCTGCCAGGTGTGGCTGCTGCAGCCTCCCGCTGGGGTGCGTGCTGGTGTGTGGGCGGTGGTGGCAGCGCTCGTGGTGGACGCCATGGAGCGAGGCCGCCGCCACTTGTGGCGCATTACGTGCCCGCGTGATGGTGTGCAGCCCCCTGCTCGCTCGGTGGCGGTTGAGCGGGCGGGGGAGCTGGCGACGATGGATCTGTGGGACGCGCTGGCGTCCTTTGCTGAGGGCGGCGGGATGCCGCGCGGGTGGGCGGGTGTGGTGGGCCCGACCCACCCCTTTGTTGGAGTAGTGGACGGCGGGCTCACTCTGAACAAGACGTCCTAGATCCCTGAGAGGATGGTTTCTTTTGAGGGGAGGTGGCGCCACATGCGTGCGCTGGCGGGTTGTGATGTGGTAGCTGAGCAGAGTGCTGCGGCGGGTGTGCACAACGGCCCCGCTTCCGGTGGGTTGAGGGTGGGCTTTTTGGTCCCTTCATGGTTTTATACCTTGGGCCCGCCATCCGTTTCGTGGAGGGGTTGAGTGTGGAGCCTGCACTGTGGTGCTGCTTGCTTGGTGCCCGCCACCGCGTGTGGGTGGCGCTTCCGTGGGGCATCCCCCCTTTTTCTGTTGGCAGGTCTTCAGGACTGCTTCCTCTAAGTCCTGCTGGAGCTTTGGAACCGAACGCGTGCCCGCCAGAGAGTGGATTGTAAAAACTCATCATGTGTTATCACTGATTGTCTCACGCACAGACAGAGAATTTGTGTTGCTAATTGACTCAGTCATTGGTCAGTTTGGTCAGTTGGGTCGATGTGTCTTTGTTGGCCTTATGTATACTCAAGCTAGCTCTTCTGTGCTTCGTGCTCCCCACTGCGAATGCCCCCCCCTGCAACGCCCCAAACGCCCCCAGCGCATGCATCCCCCAAACTCAACGCGTGCAGCCCCCAACTCAGCGCGTTCAGCCCCTCCACCTGCATCACGCATGGTTTGCACGCGTGCACTCACCTATGTGGGGAACGAGTTTTGAGGGAATGCTGTTTGAAAATGTGGCACGCACATTAGAGCACACATTAGCACATTCCAGTCACATTCCTTCTTCTTCTTCGACCACCAATTGATTCAGGTGTTTGACGAGTGAGAGGAATGCTGCCTGTGCAACGCGTGCTCTCTTGCGCTGCGTGCTCTCTTGCACTGCGTGCTCTCTTGCGCTGCGTGCTCTCTGGCGCTGCGTGCTATCTTGCGCTGCGTGCTCTCTTGCGCTGCGTGCATGCATGGGTGGATGCATGCATGGGTGTACAGTGCCTAAAACATCTCCCATCACACATGCACGCACGCACGCACGCATGCACGCACGCAGGAGGGCGAGATGTCTCAGGAAGGGGCGGTGACGGTCGGGCACAAGCGCAAGGGCGGCAGCTCGCGCTTCCTCGGCGTATACTGGAACATGGGCATCTCTGCATGGCGCGTGGAGCTGAAGGACCCACAGACGAGGCGCCCTGCGCACGTTGGTTGTTTTGCCTTTGAGGATGACGCCGCCAGGGCGTACGACTACGCGGCTGTGCAGGCGCACGGACCTGGTACAGAGCGGAACTTCCCGGACGAGGTCATCAGTGAGATGCCTGTGACCGTGGGTGAGGAGCGGAAGAGCTCGCGATACCTTGGCGTCTGTTGGAACAAGGCCAACACTGCGTGGGACGCGAAGCTGTGGCATCCACAGACCAAGAGCAGGCAGAACCTCGGTGTCTTTGCGTCGGAGGAGGACGCCGCCAGGGCGTACGACTTCGCGGCTGTGCAGGCGCACGGGGCAGGCACCAAGCGCAACTTCCCGACCGATGTCATCAGCGAGCCGCCTGTGTCGCTGGGCGAGCAGCGGAAGCAGCTCAGAAGCTCGCGCTTCCTCGGTGTCAGCTGGGAGAAGTGCAGATCTTCATGGCGCGCGAGGCTGTCGGACCCCCAGACCAAGCGCCTGAGGTGCATCGGGAACTTTGCGTCAGAGGAGGACGCCGCCAGGGCGTACGACTACGCGGCCGTGCGGGCGCAGGGGCCTGGCACCAAGCTCAACTTCCCGGACGAGGTCATCAGCGAGCCGCCTGTGTCGCTGGGCAAGAAGCGGAAGCAGCACAGCGCCAGCAGCTCCCTCGGTGTGTAGGCGCTCCCTCGGTGTTTAGGCGGTTTAGCGACGGTTTTAGCGGCGGGTTCGCAGGAAGAACATAATGGTCATGACCAGGGTGATGATCGTAGTGATGAGCATCAGGACCGCCATGGTTCCAAAGGTGATAATGACGGGCAGGAGCTGCTTCCCGAACGGGATGCAGAAGTAACTCACGCTGTGCTTCAGTGTGTCCTCGCGCCCTACCTCCTGCATGATCGTGAACAGGACGTGGCGCACGAGCATTGTGGTGACGTCGTTGACTGCATTGCGGGATCCGACGCAGCAGGAGCTGGAGCAGCAGCAGCAGAGGCGGCAGCAGCAGAAGGAGCAGAAGCAGAAAGTGTAGATGAGGGATCGGACTTGCCAAACATCTGCTGTTTAACATAAAGCAGACAATCGCCGCTTCTAGTTGTACGAACACGCATGCGATGGGTTACGATTGAACTTGCGGGCGCAGCAACCGTCCTCGCTGGCATGCATGCCATCCGATCGGATTGGAGCGGGGGCATCATGACGGTCGCTGCGGTGCGTACGCTGTACTGGTTCCTGTGGCAGAAGCAGGTGTTGAATGGGGTCGTGCACGCCCTGTGGGTCCTGTGTCAGTCCGACCTGCTGGCATGCCTGTGGGTGATGCAGTTCTGTCTGGACGCGGCACCTGTGGTGCACGAAATCCTGGAGTACATTGATTACAATCCGGCTCTCCCAGACACCACCGTCATGCTCAACAAAATCAACAAAATCACGCGCTTCACGAACGGCACTTGGAAGATCGCGGCGCTCTGCAAGCAGCACGTCGACCGGGCGCCAGAGATCCCGTTACGAGCAGCCTCCCTCCAGTTCTGGCAGCGGGCCATCACGGGCGCGTGGCACGTGAGAGAGTCGCGTACCCCGGCGACCCCAACCAAAGCAGCCAAGGGGCGCTGGACGTTTGTGCGGAGCAAGTACGTGCTGTCGCTGTGCATGTCCATAGCACGGTGGGCAGGCGTACTGGTTTGCGTGGGGGCGGTGAGGATTGCCGCGCCGGGCATCCTTAGCGAGGCGGGTGCAGCAAACGTAGCCAGACGCACGGCGCTCATCATCTGGATCATGCGGTTTCACGTGTTTCCGAGGCGCCTGCGGGGCCACCTTTTTGTTCGAAACTAGAAGATAAGAGCGATCATGTCCCCAACCAAATTCGCAGCAGCGGCAGCGGTGGACCTCACGGGTCTCACGGATCTCACGAACCTCAACGAGTCCGCAAAGGGCGTGCAGGGCGCGCAGGGCATGCAGGGCGCACAGGGCGCGCAGGATGGCGCACAGCGCATCAACACAATCCAGGGGTTGAAGACGCTGTGGCGGTGGTGTGTTGACAGTGTCAAACTGCTGGGGTGTCTGGTCCGCACGCTCCCCGAGATCAAGGCCACCGTGATGTCGGTCATAGTGCTCTCGGTGGTGGGCCTGCTCGCCTTCCTGGTGTTTGTGCTCATATACAAGTCCAACCCCCGGAGGGTGGGGATCCGGCACACATCGCCACTCGAGGAGCACACGCTGTCGCTGTGCACCGACCTGTTTGAGGGCATGCGCCTCCTGTACGGGCTCGACCCCGAATCGGTCAGCGGGGAGTGGCTGAACACCTCGAGATTCGCGGGTGAGCATGCCGCCCTGATGGGCGCGCTGGGGGCGCTGCTGCAGAGCCGACCTATATGATACGCCTTAATAATATTGGCATGAAGGCCCACCTGTTCGACACGCAAGTACGGCCTGTGCTAAATTACGGATGTGAGGTGTGGGGCCCTGCGATGATGGCGGATGCTGGGGGGGCGTGTTTGCCGGGGCGGGCGGACGGTGGGAGAGAGGCAGGAGTGGGAGGGGCGCTAAGGCCGCACGCGACGGATGGCGCACCCTGGAAGAAGTGCTTCTGCAATTTACCCGTGCGTCCCTAGGAGTCCGCAGCAACGGGCAGCAACTGGGTACTTTGGCGCGGGAGGCGGGGTGGCGGCCGCTGGCGGCAGATTGGCTGCGCCAGGCGACGCGCTTTTCGGATAAGGCGCGGGGGCGGCCTGACGGTGACCTACTTAAAGATGCGATGCGGGAGAGCTGGGGGCTGGCGGAAGCGGGGGGGACGTGCTGGGCGGCACGCTTGCAGGTGTGCCTCGGAACTGTGGGGCACAACCTGGCGTGGGACCAGGAGGGACCGGTACGCATCACCAACCTGCTGGACGTGGCGACCGCGGCGTGGCTGGCCGCCGCAACAAGCACACCGGCGCTGCCGAGCGGCACTACCGTGCGAGATGTACCTGAGGAGTGGTCGCGCGGCTTTAAGATGCTGACCTACATGCGGTGGATGGCGGGTAGCGACAGCGAGCCGCCGGCCCTTTTGAGCTCAGGGCTGAACAGTACTGCCCGGATCACGGCTCTAGCTAGGTTCAGGATGGGGCTCCATGAGCTGCAGATAGAGCGGGGGCGCTACGCCGTGGCGGGACAGAAGCAGCGACGCAGCCAGCGGGCGTGCTGTCTATGCGGTGAGCTAGAGGATGAGGCACACATGGTATTTGAGTGCCTTGCCTATGAAGAGGCACGGGTGCGGGCCCACAGCCTGTTTCGGTCCATCCCTCGCCCCGAGGAGGCCGATTTAGATAAGCGGATGCGGGAGTTTATGAATCCTCGGCCAGGCCAGGAGAACCCCAGGTTCTGGCATGAGTTGGTTGACTTCCTTGTCGCCTGTTTTGAGACACGCACCGCGTGCACAGCAATCATGATGGCAGATGGCATGCTAGGGGTCTAATTTTGACAGCTGCCGGCCTATTTCCTAGGGTCTAATGCGCCATCAAAGACGTCCGACGGACTGTAAATTCGACCACACATGGCCCGCAGGAGGTGCCTCGCACCAACACGCAGTGAGCGGCAGGCGCAGGGTCAACACAAACACAAGCATGCACACACACACACACACACACACACACACACATACACACACACACACACACATGCATGCATGCACACACGGGGATGCTGCTTGCCACCACGGGCGCCCCACCACGTAGTTGTTCTCTATCCGCATGATCATGTCGTTGAACACGTCGGATCCAGCGCCGGCAGGCCTCGAGCCAGGCAGGGCGAGTGCCGACGGCGCTGCGGGCTGTATGCATGGGTGGGGAGGAGGATGGGGGTGGGGAGGCGAGCCTGCTGGGTTGCTACAGACTGCCCCGGTGTGTCCCGGTGGTCCCATGCGCATGGGCGCAAAGACATGCCATGCATGCCATGCGCTCTGCCAGATCACAGGCGATAGCAGGACGGTGATGCGTGGCGATGGCATGCAGGTTCATACGCAGCGATCCCCAGCTGCACAGCGCGTGCATGTACTGCCATGCAGAGGCTCACCACTGCTGCTGCTGCCTCGCCACCATTGACAGCTGGCTCCCGCAAGTCCCCCACCCGCGCGCGCTCTGCCGCCTGCTTGGCCTGCACCTCCCTCACCATCTGCGGAACGGCAGCGTGTGTGCATGCGCGCGCACACACCGCGCATCAGACTGGTGCCTTGCGACAGGTGTCAGCAATGGCAAATGTTGAGATCGTGTTGCGCGCGTGTGTGTGCGCACACGCACCGTGCGAAACTCCACGACGAAGCACTCTCGCGAGTCCGCAGAAATGGGGCCTGCCTCCATGCGTCGTTCGGGTGCCAGCGACGAAGGCTGGGCTGGGGCATGCGGGGCTGCATTTCGGGCCTCGACCAATGTGTTGACAAGTCCAGCCGGCTGGGGCGTGATGAGGGCCTCCCCCCCTGCCGGAATCGGCGTGGGCATGATGCGCCGCGAAGGTGCCGCCGACATCGTGGTGTAGTGGCGAGAAGTGCGTGCGAATGTCGTATATAGGTGCAAAATCCACACCCTCAACGTGTCTCACTCCACACACACACACACACACACACATACACAGGTTGTGTGAGGGTGAATAAGGTGTATTTTTTGGTTAACTTGTTGGACATCAGAACAGCAAAGCATGCAGGGGGAGGAGGGGGAGGCTGACTGCTCCACTGGGGTGTCCGCTGGACTCCGCACACACACTCTCTCTCTCCCGCATGCCGCGCGCAGCTGGGCCCAATCGACACTCGGCCATAATGTACTGCCTCACCCAAAGTCATGGTCCTTCGCGAGCCCCTTCGACCACCTTCAATGTCGAGTTTTTCTCCACACTTCTCCACATATTTAAACTCGCCGTATATAAGCTCGGAAGTCTGGAGGAGCCTGCAGGAGCCTGCGTTTTGCCTACGACATGGATTTGGAGCTGTCTACGTCTCAACCGGACCACTGGTGGAGCATGCGGACTCTGCTTCAATCACCATCCCCACAATCACCATCCCCTTCCACCTCCACCATCACGGTTCGCATCATCGCCACATGCTCGGTGTTTACGGCCTCGGTATTGGGCGGCCTCATCCCTGTCTATATCCCCGTGCGTCCATGTTGCACAAAAGGTCCATGCCAAGTTGCCCGACCAAGTTGCCACCAAACACACACACACACACACACACACAGAGCAAGGGGAGATCGTGCCCTGGTGTGTGTCTGGGACAGGCCATGGAAGTGTGCAGGCGCGCGCAAGGGGTGTGTGCCACCTGCGCCTGCCCCCCCCCCCCACACACATACACGCGTGCGCATCCACGTGCCAAAATCTGCCCCCCGTGCTGGGGCCTGGCGTCCATGCAGCGGATGTGGGGAGGCGGGTGGCTACGGCCGCCTGCGTTCGGGTGCTCACACACCCACGCACGCACACCCCCACGCGCACACACCCACGCACGCACAAGTAACAAGTAACAAGTACCACGGGTTTTCCAGCCAAGCAGGCTACTCTTCTTCTAGAGATCACCCGCCGGTACTCCAGCACACGCTAAGCAGGCTACTCTTCTACTAGAGATCAACCGCCGATACTCCAGCACACGCACGCACAATCACGCACAATCCCGTGCTTCTCGTGCTTCACCGCCCCCCCCCCCCCGCCCCCTCCTGCAGTTCTTCCGCAAGCCGTCCCACCCCGCGACGCTCATGATTCGCGCGCTGGCCGCGGGCGTCATCCTGTCACTCGCCCTCGTCCACGTGATCCCAGACGGGGCAGCCGACCTCGCGGGCCTCTACGGCGGCCCCCTCGCCGAGTGCATGGTGTTTGCTGGCATCCTCCTGATGATCGTGGTCGAGAACCTGTGGTACTACTCCATCTCCAGCATACTCCACCCCCCGCACGAGCGCGGCGAGGTCGGGGAGCTGCGCACGCACTCGGTGCAGCTGGTTGGCGGGCGCGAGCGGGACGACTCGGACTTCGTCGCGATGCCGAGCAAACTCGGGGAGCTGCGCGCGCACACGGTGCAGCTGGTTGGCGGGCGCGAGCGCGCGGGCGCCGACGGCGACGACTCGGACTTCGTCGCGATGCCGAGCAAGGTGTCGCCCGTCAGCGACAGCGACGCCGGCCCCACCCCGGCTGTCGTGGCGTACCTGTTTGAGGCCGCGAGCATCGTGCACAGCTTCCTCATCGTGAGTGTGTGTGCGCGTGTGTGTGTGTGTGTGCATGTGTGTGTGGGGGGGGGGTGCGTGTGCGTGTGCGTGTGTGTGTGCGTGTGTGTGTGTGTGTGTGCGTGTGTGTGCGTGTTAGTGTTTTGACAGGGGGTCGGCACACGCCTTTGGCCCTTGACACGAGGCCCTGACAACCCATGCGCATCGACCCCAACTGACCCCTGCCGGCGATTTTATTTTCGGGACTTTTAATTAATTCTTCCACAGCCGGATTTTGCTTTGACCGCGTCGACCGTTGACCACCCGTTGTCCGTTTGTCCTCCTATAGGTCACTTCAAAGCTCTAGACGAGCTCTGTCTGGCGAGCTCGGCAGACTTCCAATCCAGTGAATGGGTTGAGCTGTGTTTAAGGTCAAAGTACAGCCGGAATACAGCCAAATGGCTGTGCACAGCCGAAAAGGAAATCACTGCCAACAACTGAACCCTGCCCTAACGAAACCGTCTCCTCCGTCACCTGAACACAGGGCTTCGCGCTCGGTGTCACTGTCGACGACCGGGCGCAGGCGGTCACGCTCACGATCGCGCTCGTGTTTCACCAGCTTCTCGAGGCGAGTTGGGGGCACACACAACCACCCGACGTCTCCCCACGGCCCCGCCCCTCACGCGCGCGCCCCGCCCCACGCACGCCCCGCCCCTCACAAGCGCCCCTCCCTCGCGCGCAGGCGATTGCGTTGGGCACGGTGATTGTCAAGGCTCGCTTCAGCACGCGCAAGTCCATCACCATGGTCGCGTCGTTCGCGGTCGTGACGCCCGTGGGCATCGGCATCGGCATGGGCGTCGTGTCGTCGTACGACCCGGAGAGCTTGGTGGCGCTCACCGTGCAGGGCATCCTCAACTCCATCTCTGGTGGCCTGCTGCTCTACATCGGTCTGGTGCAGATGGTCGCAGAGGACTTCTCCAGGACCAGCTTCGTGCCTGGGGGGCTGCTCGTCAGGCTTGGCTCGTACTTCATGTTTGGATTAGGCGCGGGGTGCATGGCTCTGATCGCAGTGTTTGGAGAAGGCTCCTGATCACCACCGCATTGGTGCTAGCTAGTAGCTGGGAAGTAGACGAGTCATAGTCTGGCGAATTGTTTGTGATACTAGGGCAGTCCCGTAAACAGAGGTTGGAGGTTATGCACAAAGCACGTTTTGATGTGTGAAGGTTTTACAGGTTTTACACGTTTGCACTTGGAGGACCCCGGGGCGTGATTTAAGGCCTAGACTACGCGTCTAGGAGAGATCTACTTAGAGCGCCTGCAAGGCCACGCAGCGCGCCAGCCTACCAGGGATGATGTGTAAAGGATTTTATGTTCCGATGTACAATCCTATGACGCCATGAATTTAATCATTGGATTTGATTGAATGCAAATAAAATCTCGGTAGACGAGTACAGCTCGGATCAGGCTGTATGCAACTGTGCCGTTTCCCCAAGCGTCGGCGATTGACTCTCTGTAACTCACCTTTGGACACCACAGCCGCTTCCAGCAGTTGCAAATCAGTTGCGCCAAAGAGCCTCACATTATGTCTTGTGCCTGCTTGCTTGCCTGAAATTCCGCGTCTTGCCGATCGGTTTTGTGGCAATAGCTGTGTCGTGCGCCATGTCTCTCTTTCTCTCTTCCCGTGAAACGGAGCGATGGTATGTACCGGGGGGAGGTTACATAGTTGCACGCCAAGTGCGCTCTTGGTGTCAGCCGGCTAGTGGCCCATACATTGCCTGATGCTGTTTTGGCTGTGTAGGTAGTGGTGCGTGGGGCGCGGTGGAGGGGGCGCTTAGGTGGTCCTCATTATTTTGTGCAAAGAAGTTGTATAGTCTTAGGTTGCACAGAAGTTGTACAGTCTTACTTGCGCGGTCTTAGTATACGACTTTGTAAGGTGTTGCCAAATGTAAGATCCATCATCATCACAGTATGTGTCTGTTTTTTTTGTGTGCGCGTGCTCTGAGCTCATGATGCTCAGACGCATGAATACGCCACGCGCAGGTACTTTGCGGTGCCACCGCACGGGTCTCCACCCATGTCGCCGTTGGTGGCGGGCACGGTGCATGACGCCTGGCCGAGGCAGCGCCCCTCGACGACCGACCTGATCGTGGTCGAGATGGCGACGCACCCGGTGTACTGCAACGCGCCCCAGTTGCCGGCCAGCTGGCAGGTGGTCGTGTCATCGCGGCCGTAGAACGCGGCATTAATGGAGGCGATGGTGCCAGATGCACACGACAGCGACAGGGTGGAGCCCTCGCATGCCACGCCGATAGACTGCGCAGGCACAGGCGAAGGCGCAGCAGCCTTCTTGTACAGAGCGCCCACGTTGCCTGGGTAGAACGCCTGGAGGGAGGTCAGCGCATACTTGGGGATGCAGAACGGTGAGGGGACGCCATTGTGGACAGCAGACGGGCCAGACGCGATCCAGTCAAACGCGACGCAGTTGGACAGACCGGAGCAGAGGTCTGCGCAGGCCTGGAGCGAGAGGCCGTAGTTGCGCGAGATGTCGTTGCCGGGGGAGTCTTGGGTGATGAGCGGGGCATCAAAGCCAGCCACAGTGGCAAAGGGGTTGGCCGTTGGGGCAGCAACGCAATTGAAGGTGATGGCGAGCCACTTGTACGTGCCCCCGCAGGGGTCGACGACGCCCGGCGCCGTGTGAATGGCAGAGATGTCGCACGAGGCCTTGTTCAGGCACGCTGCGTCCACGGCAGTCATGATGGCGGCATTGTTGGCAGTGCACCCGGTGTACTGCATGGCGCCCGTATTGCCAGCGAGCGGGCAAGTGACGGTGTTTGGGCGGCCGTAGAACACGGTCACGACGTCAGAGATGGTCTGGCCGGCAGGGCACTCAGCGTGGAGGCTTTGGCCGTCGCAGGCAGGGCCGGCAGTGTACGCTGCGAGTGTGCGGTGGGCACACGCGGGTCAGTCACCTCGCACGAGTGGGAGGTGCGTGGGTGGCAGACAAAGGGAGACGACGGGGGGCCGTCAGCAGAGGGAGAAAACGCGGAAGCAGGCTGGCAGGCAGTCAGGGGCTGCAACCAGCAACATCGTGTGCCCCCTTTCTGCAAGTTGCTGCATCCAGCAGCAGCCCTGCAAGCAGCTCCCTAGGCCTTCCTCATCACCCACCTCCACCAGGCGCGACAATCTGGGGGGTCTGCTTGAGCTCGCGCGCCGCGGTCGCGCCACACAGCAGCAGGCACGCCAAGATGGCAGCCAGCATCGTCGGCATGAGGGAGAGGGAGGCCGTGGAGCGGCGGCGAGGAGAGGCGCTGCGCTGGGAGGGAGCCATCTAAGACGCTCAAGCTTAGAGTCGCGGAAGTGGGGTCTGTGTTGCTTGGTCGACTTGCTTGCGATGGCTCTCTGCTTTGGAGTGCTTTGCGGCGACGCCCACCCGCGTTTTATAGCGTGGAAGAGGGGCAGCGTGCGACCGTGCTTCCCAAGGCCAGGAGGTACATCTCTAGATCTCCGCGTCCCAGATTGTGTGCCGCGTCCCGCCGAAGTTTCGCCCAAGCGAGCAGCTTCCACAACCCGCCTTGTAATTTAGTTCGGGCGGGGGGGGCACGACACATCGGGTGACTCAAGCAGGGCAGCAAGCAGGGGATGGCGCGCGCACGCGGCTGCAACAATCCTGTTGCGAGATCCTGTTGCGCGAGTACATGCCCCCTTGATGATGCTGAGTTGTTACATCCACCACACCCTGTGTACACAACTGTGGATCCCTTTCGAAGCCGGCTGGTAATGCAACACGTACGAGCAGCAAGCACACCCGCATGATCCGCACACGAGCGCGCGCACGCAGCCTCAACACAGACCTCCCCCGACCACCACCACCACCACCACCACCACTGTCACTTACACGCGCTGCATTGAGCTGCACTGCGCTCGACCGTGCTCACGCGAGGCCCCACGCCATCACCGCGGCGTGCGCGCGGGGGTCCGCCGCGACCGCGCCCTCCCGTGCGCGCGCGAGCTTGGCTGCACGCGCATCGGCATCTGTACGAGCAGCCGCGAGTGTGCCCTCGTCCGCGCCCTGGGCAGCCAGCACATCGAGCATGGCCTGCGTGCGTGCGTGCGTGTGAGCGTGTGTGTGTGAGGGCACATGGATGGGTGCGTGGGGCTCGAGGACTGCTTGGGGACCCCCCCCACGCACACACACATTCCATTCCAGATCTTCAAGTAGATCATAGTAATATTTCCAGAGGTCTTTATGAGGGCGTCTGTCAGTAGCAGGTGACCACTCGTCGCTACGAGGAGAAACCTTGCCACTGTGCACACACACACACACACACACACACACACACCAGCGCACGCACATGCACCCGCACGCCCCAGCTCCCGTACCACTCACCCTCTTGACCGCCGCGCGCGTCGCGCCGTCGCCGTTGTTGCGCGCGAGAAGGTCGGCAGAGCTGAGCATCTGCGCCGCGCCCGCGACGTCGCCACCCGCGGTGCCTGTGGGGGAAATGGAAGGGGTGGGTGGTTCATGGCAAGTTCAGGGCAAGGCCTGGCCTAGCTCAGGGAGTCTCCGCGCCTTCGCCGTTGCTGCGCCGCGCCCGCGCCGCCTGTGCCGGGGGGTGGGGTGGGGAGGCATGGCTGGTTAAGGATACGGCCTGGCCTAGTAGCTGAAGGAGCCTCCGCGCCATCGCCATTCTTGCTACCCGCGGCGCCTGTGGGGCAATGGAAGGTGGTGGTGGTGGGGGTCATGGCGAGTTTAGGGCACGGCCTAGCCTAGCTCTGGGAGCCGTTGTCGCGCCGTGCCCGCGACGTCGCCCCCCGAGGCGCCTGTGCGGGGGTGGGGTGGGAAGGAGAGGTGGGATCAGGGTGGCGGGTCATTGTTTACTTCTAGGTTGCAGTTTTCTCCGCCGCCCGCGCCGTTTGGAGTGGCTGGTCGTGGCGGTGCATGGCAGGTCCAAAGAAGGAGGGAGGGAGGGAGGGAGGGAGGATAGGGAGAAGGTGAGAGGGAGGCACACCAGGCAGCAGGGACAAACTGAAACATAGCCAAGTGCCCCCTGTCCTCCCAGAGTTTTGGGGACCCACCGCCAGCCGCAGCGCCGCCCCCACCTAAACCCTTAACCCTAGACCCTAAACCCTAAATCCTGGGACCCACCGCCAGCCGCGGCGCCGCCCCCGCCGCCGCCGACCGCGCCGGACCGCAGCTGCACGGGCACCATGGCGAGCATGACTGATGTGACGAGCTGGTGGTGGCGCACGGTCTGGTGGGCGACCTGTGTGTGTGTGTGTGTGTGCGCGTGCGTGTGCGTGTGTGTGCGTGCGTGTCTGTCTGCCCGTGTACGCGTGTGTGTGTGTGTGTGTGTGTGCCGTGCCCAAGCCCCCCTTCACGTGGCCTACGTCGACCTCTCCAAGGCTTTCGACCGGGTCAACCACAAGGCACTATGGGCAACCCTGCTCCACCACGGCGTGCACCCAGACCTCCTCGCCCGCATCAAGAGCCTCTGCACTGATGCCACCGCCAGAGTCCGAGTGGGCGACGCGTACTCCGCTCCATTAAACCTCGACACCGGCGTCAAGCAAGGCTGCCCCCTCTCCCCCCTCCTCTTCAACATCTACATCGATACTGTCGTCCGATCCCTGATTGCCCAACTCCCCGATGCCGTCATCCAAATCGGCTACATGGTCGACGGCACTCTCCAAACCCCTGACTCCCGTACTACAGACTACGCGACCACAATCCTCCCCCTCCTTCTCTACGCGGACGACATAGCTCTGATGGCTCTCGACATCGACGTCCTCAGAGACATGCTCGCCCTCCTCGATCAGATCTGCTCTGACCTCGCCCTCGAGATCAACTACGACAAGACTGTGCACCAAACCCTCAGCCAACCGTCTGCCCACACCGACGCCCCAGCACCAATCTCAATCCCTTCCACTTCCTCTGACATCCCCCACCTAGTCCACCACACGGACAAATTCAAATACCTTGGCAGCATACCCTGTCAACCTCCACCCCGTCCCTTGGCACCCTCAATGGAGAGATCTCCCGCCGGATCTCCTCTGCCTGGTACGCCTTCAACCGTCCCACACCCAGACTCTGGAAAAGTAACGACATCCAGCCCTCCACCAAGATCCAACTCTACAACGCCTTTGTCACATCCGCCCTCTTGTACAGCTGCCAAGGCTGGACACTCAACGTCGCCCACACACACCGCCTGGAAGTGACTCACAACCGCTTCCTCCGCAGCATAAAGCGAATCCCCCACAACCTCCCCCCATCCTCCTCTCACACCTCCACCTCTGAGATGCACGCCAAGGACCCACCCACAGCGCACATCATCAACAACATCAACAAACATCGGATGTCGTTCATCGGGTCCCTTGCCCGCCACCTCCCTCCCTCCCCGCCTCTCCCCCTTCCCCCCCCACCCACCTATCACCCCCTCCCCACACCTCAATCTTCCCACCTACTGCCGCTTTCTTTATGTTCCGACGCCCGGACGCCCAGATGCCTGACAGGGTGGGTGCCATCACCTCGCACCGTCTCAACGCCCACGAGATGTTCACGTCTGCCCAGTTCATGAGTGTCGTCAAGACGCTTTACGAGAAGGCCGTCAAGGCACACGCCGAGGACCCTGCGATCACCCCTCCTGAGCTCGCCGCCATCCTGGAGGCCAGGAGGCTCCCTCCCAAGTGGACCACCCTAGCAAGGTTCCCACACCAGTGGGACAGCATCTGCCGCGGGGTAGCTGAGGCCGGATCAGCCCCACCACCGTAACCACACGCAGCAAAACCACAATTGACAGTTTCTGATGGCAGTCTTTTGGATCCCGCAAACAACCCCAAGCCCACGGATATCCTCTCGTACTACTAGCGCATATGGTTGGTCACCCGCTACTGAACGAACTTAAGATCCAAGGGTCCTCGACTCATGAAACGATTGCCGGGGGGTGCTTTAGCACTGGCAAGAGCCGTTATCTAGGTTGCCCGAGCGGTGGGAACTGTAATGTATTTCTCTCTCTCTCTCTGTGTGTGTGTTTGTGTGTGTGTGTGACTGACGTGACAAGCTGGTGGTGGCGCACCGTCTGGTGGGCGACCCGTGTGTGTGTGTGGGCGTGTGTGTGTGTGGGGGGGGGGGGGTCTGCCTGTGTGCGCGTGTGTCTGTCTGTCCGTGTGCGTGTGTGTGCGTGTGACTGGCGTGCCGGGCTGGTGGTGTCGCACTGTCTGGTGTGCGACCTTTGGGTGGGTGGGTAGGGGAAGAACAGCTTGTGTGCGCGTGCGCGTGCGTGTGCGTGAGCGTGTGCTTGTGCGCGTGTGTGTGTGTGTGTGTGCGCGCGTGAGCGTGTGCGCACAAAAGCTGTGTGTGTGCACGTGTTTGTGTGCGTGCATGTGTGTGCGTGTGCGTGTGCGTGAGCGTTTGCTTGCGTGTGCATGCGTGTGCGTGCGTGTGCGTGCGTGTGTGTGAGCGTGTGCGTGCGTGTGCGTGAGCGTGCGTGTGCGTGCGTGTGCGTGAGCGTGTGCGTGCGTGTGTGTGCATGTGCGTGAGCGTGTGCGAGCGTGTGCGTGAGCGTGTGCGTGCGTGTGTGTGAGCGTGTGCTTGTGCACGTGTGTGTGTGTGCATGTGCGTGTGTGTTTTGTGTGTTTGTGTGGATGTGACGAGCTGGTGGTGTCGCACAAGTCTGGTGGGCGACCTTTGGGGAGAGGGAGGGGGGAGCAGCTTGTGCGTGTGTGTGCTTGTGTGTGTGCTTGTGCATGTGTGCGCACGTGTGTGTGTGTGTTTGTGTGTGTGTGCGCGCGTGTCGCTGACGTGAGTGCATTTTGTCGATGCACACACACACACACACCTTGAGCGCGTTGGACAGAGCCAGCTTCGCCGTGCGCGCCTGCTCCGTGTTCGCCCCCCCCCTCCACACACACACACACACACACACACCTTGAGCGCGTTGGACAGAGCCAGCTTTGCCGCGTGCGCCTGCTCCGTGTTCGCCCCCCCCCTCCACACACACACACACACACACACCCCTTGAGCGCGTTGGACAGAGCCAGCTTTGCCGCGTGCGCCTGCTCCGTGTTCGCCCCCCCCCTCCACACACACACACACACACACACACACACACCCCTTGAGCGCGTTGGACAGAGCCAGCTTTGCCGCGTGCGCCTGCTCCGCGCTCGCCCCCCTCCACACACACACACACACACACACACCTTCAGTGCCTTGGACAGAGCCAGCTTTGCGGCACGTGCCTGCTCCGCGCTCGCGTCTGCGCTCGTTGCGCTCGCAGCCAGGCGCAGGCGAACCAGGCCGCTGACCAGCTGCAAGCAGCGTGTGTGTGTGTGTATGTGTGTTGCGCTTACTGCCAGCCGCAGGCGAGCGAGGCCGCTGAACAGCTGCAAGAAGCGTGTGTGTGCGTGTGTGTATGTGTGTGTGTGTGTGTTGCGCTCGCTGCCAGGCGGCAGGCGAACCAGGCCGCTGACCAGCTGCAAGCAGAGCGTGTGTGTGTGTGTGTGTGTTGCGTCTGCGCTCGTTGCGCTGGCAGCCAGACGCAGACGAACCAGTCCGCCGACCAGCTGCAAGCAGTGTGTGTGTGTGTGTGTGTGTGTGCGTGTGTGTGCTGCGTCTGCGCTGGTTGCGCTCGCTGCCAGACGCAGGCAAACCAGTCCGCTGACCAGCTGCAAGCAGAGAGTTGTGTGTGTGTGCGTGCGTGCGTGTGTGTGTGTGTGTTGCGCTCGCTGCCAGGCTCAGGCGAACCAGGCCGTTGACCAGCTGCAAGCAGAGTGTGTGTGTGTGTGTGTGTGCGTGCGCGCGTGTGTTGCGCTCGCAGCCAGGCACAGCCGAATCAGGCCGCTGACCAGCTGCAAGCAGCGTGTGCATGTGTGTATGTGTGTGTGCGTGCGTGTGTGTTGCGCTAGCAGCAAGACGCAGACGAACAAGTCCGCCGACCAGCTGCAAGCAGCGTGTGTGTGTGTGTGTATGTGTGTGCGCGTGTGTGTGTCGCGCTCGCAGCTAGGCGCAGGCGAACCAGGCCGCTGACCTGCTGCGAGCAGCGTGTGCATGTGTGTGTGTGTGTGTGTGTGTGTGTGTGTGTGCGTGTGTTGCGCAAGCAGCAAGACGCAGACGAACCAGTCCGCCGACCAGCTGCAAGCAGTGTGTGTGTGTGTGTGTGTGCTGCGCCTGCGCTGGTTGCGCTCGCTGCCAGATGCAGGCAAACCAGTCCGCTGACCAGCTGCAAGCAGAGTGTTGTGTGTGTGTGTGTGTGTGTGTGCGTGTGTGTGCGTGTGTGCGTGCGTGTGTGTTGCGCTAGCAGCAAGACGCAGACGAACCAGTCCGCTGACCAGCTGCAAGCAGCGTGTGTGCGTGTGTGTGTGCGTGCGTGTGTTGCGCTCGCAGCCAGGCGCAGGCGAATCAGGCCGCTGACCAGCTGCAAGCAGCGTGTGCATGTGTGTGTGTGTGCGTGTGTGCAGGTGTGTGTGTGTGCATGTGTGCGTGTGTGTGCATGTGTGTGTGCACGTGTGTGTGCATGTGTGTGTGCACGTGTGTGTGCACGTGTGTGCATGTGTATGCTGCACAGGCGAGGTCGAGTGCCCCACCACCCAAACCCTCTAACAAGCCCTGGCCGTCAAAGCCCCAGCACCTCGCACCCCTCCCCCAATACCTGTAGCGCGCAGCGCGCGTGTCGTCCCGCGCGCGCGTGCGTGTGTAGCACAGCGGAGGCCGAGGGCCCCCCAGGGGCAGTCGATGGGGAGGACGCGTCCTGGAGGCCCCCGATGGCCTCGATGGCGCGGCTCACCGAGTCTGGGGCATCCTGTGGGATGCGGGGAAGGGGGGGGGGGGGGGGGGATGAGAGAGTGTGTGTGAGTGTGTGTGTGTTGACATGGAGGAGGCGGGAGTCAAATTGCCAGCTGACCGAGTCTGGGGCGTCCTGTGTGTGTGTGTGTGTGTGTGTGTGTGTGCGGATGTGTCGGCGGCGGCGTTGCGCGCTGCTGGCACACACACACACACACACACACACATAGCAGGGTGTGACACACATACACACACACACACACGAACACCTGCGCCAGCAGCGTGCACGCATGCACGCAAACACAAACACACACACACAGACACAGCCCCCACACAAACACACACACACACACACACACCTGCGCCAGCAACGCGCACACACACATACACACACACACACACCTGCACCAGCAGCGCGCACGCACACACACACACACAAACACACACACCTGCGCCAGCAGCGCGCACGCGCGCAGCGCCGCCGCCGCCGCTGCCGCCGACACATCCCTGCCGGTAGCGCTTCCCACGCCCTCGTGCAGCGCCTGTGTGTGTGTGTGTGTGTGTCTCACTCTCTTTCTCTCCCTTTCTCTCCGTGTCTCTGCCTCTCTCTGCGTGCGTGTGTGTGTGTATGTGTGCGTGCCGCTGCCGGCGACACATCCCTGCTGGCAGCACCGCCCACGCCCCCGTGCAGCGCCTGCGTGTGTGTGCGTGTGTGTGTGTGTGTGTGAGTGTGCGTGCCGCTGCCGCCGACACATCCCTGCCGGCAGCACCGCCCACACCCTCGTGCAGCGCCTGCGCGCGTGTGTGTGTGTGTGGTCGATTTTACAGTCTTGTTGGACGCCTTTAATGGCGTATTAGACTTGTGCTTGCGCACTCAATCCCTGAGGCAGGCGGATACGATCACCCGCACTAGTCCACTCAGTGGATACACATTGACTGTGTCCATCCCACTAGCTCTAGTACATCTGGTCGCGCCATGCGTCTCAGTTCGGGCAGCCAGCCTGGCCACCCTCCTCCTCCTCCGTTCATCATGTGGCGCACGCCCGACATGCCGCCAGCCTCCATGCATGGCGCTTGCGCTGCGAGGGCGCTTGCTGCCAGTGCACCTCCGTCGTCATGTGTCTCATGCAAGTAAGATTCGCCCTGCATGGAGACCCTCCATGCAGGTCACTGAAGTGCCCCGCGATTCGTGCCGTAGCTGCAGTCCGTAGGCCGAAGCCGTCGCCGCAGCCGATGTCAGTAGCCGTGGCCGTAGCCGTGGCCGATGCAGATGCAGATGCCCAGAGGGCGGACGTGTAGCCGATGCGATGTGAGTGCAGATGCAGGGTGTCCCTGGCCGTAGCCGAAGCCTTAGCCGATGTCAATCAATAGCCGATGCCCATAGCCGGTGCCCTGGCTGTAGCGTAGCTGCAGCCTCTGCCCGGTGCCGGTGCCCGTGGCTGCATGGGGGTACCGACGATGGCGGCGCCGACTTCTGCCAGCAGCCTGCCCTCCGTCCCCGCATGCCTCGCAGTTGCCTGCCTTATGACGCCGTGTCTCAAACAGCCACTAGCGCTCTGGATCAGGGCAAATCGGCGACATAGCCGATTTTCCAAAACCCAGAGTCGCTCACGCTGCAGCAGCACCCTGTCAGCCCAGTTGGTCCGCCATTGGCGGCGTCGGGGCGGGAGCCCCCGACGATTTTGACACCACTTGAAGTTTTAGTGTGTGTGTGTGTGTGTGTGTGTGTGTGCATGTTGCCGACAAACCTCTGCTGGCAGCGCCGCCCACACCCTCGTGCAGCGCCTGCGTGTGTGTGTGTGTGTGTGTGTGTCTCACTCTCTTTCTCTCGCTTTATCTCTGTCTCTCTGCCTCTCTGCATGTGTGTGTGTGTGCGTGTGTGCATGCTGCGGACACATCCCTGCTGGCAGCGCCGCCCACGCCCTCGTGCAGCGCCTGTGTGTGTGCGTGGTCTGATGTTTATACTTGCGTGTAACAAAACCTCCATCGCTGTGTACGTGTGTGCACGTGTGTGTGTGTGTGTGTGTGTGTGTGTTTTGTCACTCTATTTCTTGTTCTCTCGCTCTCACACCAAGGCAGTCCAGACCCCCCCCCACCACCACACATGCATGCCCACACATCACACCCACACACACATAAGTGTGTGAGAGACTGTGAAATCGATCACACACACGCACACACACACACACACACACACACACAGACACACACATACAGACAGACACACACACCTGTGCTGCACCAAAGTGCCCCTCGGCCGCTGTATACTGCCCCACACCATGGCAGTTCATACCCCTCCACCCCACACCCACACAAATGTGTGTAACAGACTGTACAATCGACCACCCACCCACACCTGTGCCGCCCCAAAGTGGCCCTCAGCCGCTGTGCACTGCCCCACACCGTGCCAGTTCAAACCCCCACATCTCACACGCACATACCCCCTCCACCCACACACACACACGCACATCAACCCTCCCACATCACACATAAACGCAAGCACACACGCACACACACACAGACACACACACACACCTGTGCTGCACCAATGTGGCCCTTCGCCGCTGTGTACTGCCCCACTCCGTGGCAGTTCATACCCCCACACCTCACACGCACATACCCCCTCCACCCCCCACCCCCCCACACATCAACCCCATCACAGCACAAACGCAGCATACACGAACACACACACAGAGGACACCACACACACACTGTGCTGCACCATGTGGCCCTCGCCGCTGGTGGTACTGCGCCACTCCGTTGGCATTCATACCCCACACCTCAACGCACATATCCCTCCCACCCCCCACGCCCAACATCAACCCCCCAATAACAAACGCGCACCACGCACCCACACAGAGACACAGCACACACACACAACTGTTGCTGCAGCCAATGTGGCCCTCCGCGCTGTGTTACTGCACTCGTGGCAGTTCTACCCACACACTGCAACGCACATAACCGCCCCTCCAGCCCCCACCCCCCAACTCAACCCCACCCCATCCACACACAACGAGCAACACGCACACACCACAGGACAAACCACCAAGGAGCCTTGCTGCACCAATGTGGCTCCGCCGCTGTGTACTGCCCACTTCGTGGAAGTTCATACGCCCAGACCTCACACAGCACATACCTCACCCACCCCCCAACATCAACCCCCCAATTCACACACAAACGCAGCAAGCACCGCACCCAACCGAGACACACACAACCACACCTGTGATGCACAATGTGGCCTCGCGCTGTGTATGCCCCACTCCGTGGCAGTTCATACCCCCACACCTCACACGCACATACCCCCTCCACCCCACCCCCCCACACATCAACCCCCCCCCAATCACACACAAACGCAAGCACACACGCACACACACACAGAGACACACACACACACACACCTGTGCTGCACCAATGTGGCCCTCCGCCGCTGTGTACTGCCCAACTCCGTGGCAGTTCATACCCCCACACCTCACACCTGCAGGCCCCCCCAAATCCACACTAATGTGTGCGCAACAAAATCGACCACCCCACACACCTGAGCCGCGCCAAAATGCCCCTCCGCTGCGGTGTACTGCCCCACACCGTGGCAGTACAGCCCGGCAAGAGTGTGGACGTGCGGCGCGAGTGGGCGCAGGGTGGGGGAGACGAGCAGCTGCGTGTGTGTGTGTGTGTGGACGTGCGGCGCGAGAGGGTGCAGGGTGGGGGAGACGAGCAGCTGCGTGCGTGTGTGCGTTTGCGTGTGTGTGTGTGTGTGTGTGTCTGTGCTTGTTGGCGCACGGTTGGTCACCCGCCTCCAAATGGAATCTCCTCAATGATGACCAGAAACAGCCTATCTAGGTCTGCCGTGCAGAGTTCTCTGTAACGATATCTCTCTCTCTCTCTCTGTGTCTGTGTGTCTGTGTGTGTGTGTGTGTGTGCGTGCGTGTGGTGCGTGTGTGCGTGTGTGTGCGTGTCTGTGTGTGTGCGTGTGTGAGGACGCAGTGTGTGGGGCGCGAGGAGTTGCGCGTGTGTGTGTGTTGTGTGTGTGTGTGTGCGTGTGCGTGTGTCGTCCGCTGTAGACCAACACACGTGGGCATTTTGACCTCTGGAACAATGCCAGTACTTTAGTACGGTAGTGCGGTTGCAGCTGTGTAACAAAATTGAGTGGAATGGAACGTGTATGTGTCTCTGCGCGCGCTTGTGTGTGTGTGTGTGTGTGTGTCTCTGCGTGTGTGTGTACGGTGGCCACCCCGGCCCCCTCACCTGCGCCATGCATCCCAGCACGTGTCCACACACGCACACGCACACACACACACCTGCGCCATGCATCCCAGCACGTGTCCACGCGCCACCGCGTACTGCCCTTGCATCAGCGCCAGCTGCACCCACCCACCCCCACCCACCCACACCCCACCCCCACACCCCCACACCTGCGCCATGCATCCCAGCACGTGTCCACGTGCCACCGCGTACTGCCCCTGCAGCAGCGCCAGCTGCGCGCGCTGCCCGCCCACCGCGAGCGCCAGCACCTGTTGGTTGTTGGTTGTTGGTTGTTGTTGGTTGTTGGATGTTGTTGGTTGTTGGTTGTTGTTGGTTGCTGGTTGTTGGATGTTGTCGCTTTTTTGTTTTTTTTTGTTGGTTTTTGATTTATTGGTTGAGTAGTTGGTTGGCTGGTTGGTTGGTTGGAAGCGCCCACCGCGAGCGCCAGCACCTGGTTGGGTGGTTGGTTGGTCGTTGGTTGGTCGTTGGGTAGTTTGTCAGTGTCAGTGCCGGTGCCAGTGCCAGTGCCAGTGTTAAAACTGACTGGACTCCCCCATACACACGCGCACCGCGAGCGGGCGCGCCTCCCACAGCCCCACGTGGTTGAGCGTGTCATCACCCAGCAGCATGCACTCAGCAGAGACCCCCTTTCCAAGCATACATACACATACGCACATGAACACACACGCACACACACACACACAAACATGCTCCTCACAACACACACGCACGCACCGCGAGCGGGCGAGCCTCCCACAGCTCCACGTGGTCGAGCGTGTCGTCACCCAAAAGCGACGCACTCAGTTGGTCAGCGCGCGGCACCCTGTCGAGGGTCCCGGCCACCGCCGCCGCGGCCGCGGCATCGGTGCTGGGCTGGCCTGCGGTGCTCGTGCGTTTGTGCGCGTGCATGTGAGCGTGCGTGTGCGCGTGCGTGTGCGTGTGTGTGTGTGCGTGCGTATATGCGTGTGCGGGTGGGTACGAGGGGTAGGGTGGGGTCCGGGACTTTGGAAGCATGGAGAGAGAGAGAGAGAGAGAGAGAGAGAGGGGCGGGAGCGCAGTAGCAGGCGCGGAGTGCAGGCCAGCCTGGGTTGTTTGTGTGTGTGTGTGGGGGGGGGGGGGCAGAGCGCAGCACACCGACTGTTAGCACGGCAGTGATTCCCCCGCAAGCCGTATACCGCTCCGGGCCGGATTTCCCATTTCCAAGAAAACCACCCCACACTTGGTGGGAGAGGGCGTAGAGGGGCGCGTTGGAGAGGTCTCGCCGAGAGCAGCACAACGGTTGCGTGGACACCCGCTGTGTATTGTGCATGTTGTGGACAGTCAAAGTTGCACGAGCAGTTTTTTTGTTGTTGCTAAAATCCTTCCCAGGGGTCGCTGCGTCACGGCGCACGCAGAGTGTCGCGCGCACCACTAGCCCTAGCTCACGCCCCGGGGTCCTCCTGGCGCGTACATGCAAAATATGTAAGACCCGGGCGCACCAGTAGGGATGCCGGTGCCGTCAGCACCGCCGTCAGCACCAGGGGGTGGCGGTGGTCCTGCTGATCTAGACGACCCTGCGGTGTGCGTGTGTGTGTGTGTGTGTGTGTGTGTGTGTGTGTGCGTGTGTGCGCCGCACCACCCATACGTCCCAATGTCCCATGTGTGCGTACCCCGACGTGTGAGTGAGAGAGTGAGTGAGTGAGTGAGTGAGTGAGTGAGAGAAAGAGAGGGATAGAGTGAGTGAGTGAGTGAGAGAAAGAGAGAAAGGGACAGAGAGGGACAGAGGTGTGTGTGTGTGTGTGAGAGAGAGACAGAAAGAAAGAGAGGGACAGGTGTTTGTGTGTGTGTGTTTGTGTGTATGTATGTGTGTGCGTGAGTGAGAGAGAAAGGGACAGAGAGGGACAGGGGGGGGGGGGGGGGAGATAAGGCAGCGGGGTGCCTTTTAGAGACTCCCAGCTTTCCAACGAGCCTTCCCACGCCTTGCAACAGATCAGCGCAGCTCTCGAGCCACCTTTTGGGGAATCCGGTGATTTGGGTCAGATTTGGGTACTACCGTCCATACTGCTTGCCTTCGCGGGGGGCGTCAGGGGGGGGGTCGTAACTATAATTGGTTAATCAAATTGCGGGGGTCGTTTTCGTCAATTTTAGCCGTTGTGACGCCCCAAATCGCGATTTTGGACGATTTATACTAGTTTCTCAGCTTTACAGGGGGGGGGCTAAAACGACAATTATTTCGTCAAGGCAAACCGCATGTACAGTATATTTAGAACGCGGGGGGGGGGGGGACAGAAAAGAAGTTCCAACACGCACGATTAACACGCACAGGTGGCGCACACAATCATTGTCAATCTCCTTGCTGCGTTCCAAGGCCAAGCGGGTTTTTGAATTCGGACACCTGGGGGCCAAGATACATGAGGGTCCAAAGTTGGTGTGTGTGTGTGTGTGGGGGGCAACCTAAACATGGGGGCCCAGCACGGGGTGCAAGTAAACAAACATACGAACAGCACCACTGATCAGTGCCAGGGTCGTGACCCATCCCATACCACCCACGTAGCGACATCAACCATGTGGTGACACCACCCACCAACCACCCCGCAGAGGTGCGTGTGTGCCTTGAATTACATATCGAGAGAAACAACCGACCTGGGTGGTGCTGTGGCGGCGGTGGCAGCCCGAGGGAGGCTCTGGCAGAGGCGAGCGCTGACTCAGCGGCGTCCAGCTGCTGCCCAGCTTCCGCCACAGACCCAGAGGCTGCGAGCAGCTCTGAGGCGGCGAGGAGTGCGATGCAGCGCATGGCGGGGGGGGGGATCCAGGAGTAGCCTGGAGGGGCGGGGAGAGCGGATGAGAGGATGGCGAAGTGCAAGGCGGGGGGGTGAGAGGGGGGGTGAGAGGGGGAAAGAGGCGGCAAGGAGAGCGATGCAGCGCATGGTGGGGGGGGGGAGCCAGGAGTAGCCTGGGGGGCTGGGAGGAGATGAAAAGAGGCGGAGAAGGCGAGTGAGCGTGCCGCCAAGAGGCGGGCGATGATGCGCATGGCTGGGGAGGGGGGGGGGGGCAGGAGTAGCCTGGGTGGGAATGGGGCAAGGGGATGAGGCGAGGAGAGGGGGGATGAGGGGAGGATGATAGGGGAGGGGAGAGGCGGCGAGGGGCGCGATGCAGCGCATGGCGGGGGGAGGGAGCCAGGAGTAGCTGGGGGGTGAGGGTGAGGGTGGGGGGGTGAGGGGGGATGAGAGGTGCAGTGCATGGCGGGGAGGGGGGGTGGCTGAGAGGGGGAAAGAGGCGGGCGAGGATTGCGATGCCCAGCGCATGGCGGGGGAAGGGAGCCAGGAAGTAGCCTGGGTGGGGTGGGGCGCAAGCGGAATGAGACGGGAGAGGGGGGGACATGGGGGGAGGATGGAGAGGAATGGGGGGCGGCGAGGAGGGCGCTGCAGCGCATGGCGGGGTGGGAGCCAGAGTAGCCTGGGGGAAGGGGGGAGGCAAGGGGAGGCAAGGGGGGAGGGAGGTTGAGAGGGGGGGTTGAGAGGGGGGAAAGAGGCGGTGAGGAGGGAGATGCAGCGCATGGCGGGGGGAGGGAGCCAGCAGTAGCCTGGGGGAAGGGGGGGGGGGGGGGGGGGGGGGCGGGAGGGCGAGGGGGGGGGGGGGGGGGAAGAGGCGGCGAGTAGGGCGATGCAGCGCATGGCGGATGGAGGGAGCCAGGAGTAGCCTGGGTGGGGGTGGGGGGGGAGAGGGGATGAGAGGATGGTGATGATGAGGATGCAAAGTGCATGGCGGGGGGCAGGGGGAGGGGTGATCACCCCTCTCATGAGAGGGGGAAAGAGGCGGCGAGGAGGGAGCTGCAGTGCATGGCGGGGGGGGGGGGAGGGGAGCCAAAAGTAGCCTGAGAGGCGGGGTGGGTGGGGCAAGAAGACAGGGGATGAGAGGATGGCAAAGTGCATGGCGGGGGTGCAAGGGGGGAGGGGGGATGAGAGCGGGATGAGAGAGATGAGGGGATCTGAGGGGGGTGAAAAGGCAACGAAGAGGGCGACACAACGCATGTGTGTGTGGACGGGTGGGTGTGGGGGGGGAGCGCGTCATTGGGGCGCGCATGCGGGGAAGGGCGGCGGGCGTGCGATGGACTCGCTGCGTGCGTGCCTGGCACGCCTGGCACGCCCTACACCTCCTCCGCCCCCGCCCCTCCACTAACAACAGCATCAAGCAGCCGCACACGACTGCATGTCCCCCCACAGAACACAGCATCTCACCCCCCCCCGACCCCAAACACACACTCCGGCTACCCCGCACCCACCCAGCTGCAAGCAGCACACACACACACACACACACACACGCCAAGGACACCCGCACCCACCAAGCTCGCCCGGCCCCCGGCCCCCGGCCCTCCACTTTAGACAGCAGCAAGCAATCACACACGACAGCATGTACCCCCCAGGACACAATACTGCCACGACCCCAAACACACAATCCGGCAACCGCAACCACCCAGCTCGCCCGTCCCCGCCCCTCCGCTTCAGAAAGCAGCGCATCGATGCCTTGCAGCAGCGCCGGCTGCAAGCAGCACACACATACACTAGCAGCAGCGCCAGCTGCAAGCAGCAGCACACACACACACACACACACACGCAGCAACGCCAGCTGCAAGCAGCAGCACACACACACACACACATACATACACACACACACATGCACAGCAGCAGCGCCAGCAGCAAGCGGCAGCAGACACACAGCTCACACCCACCCAGCTCGCCCGGTCCCCGGTCCTCCACTTCAGACAGCAGAACATCGATGCCTTGTATCAGCGCGGGGCCGCCGCCCGGCCCGGGTGACACGTCGAACTCGGAAATCGCGCCGACAGCGAGGTTTTGGATTAGCTATGGGGAGGGGGAGTGTGTGGTGTGTGTGTGTGTGTGTGTTTGTATGCGTGAGTGTGTGTGGGTGTGTGTTTGTATGTGTGAGTGTGTGTGTGTGTGTGCGCATGCGTGTTTGTGTGAGAGTGTGTGTGTGTGTGTGTGCGTGTGTGTGCGTGTGTGTGCGTATTTGTGTGTGTGTGTTTTGTTTGTTTGGGTGGGTGGCAGCGCCAGTTCTTGGAGATGCGTGCAGAGGGAGTTACGTGGGGGTGAGTGAGTGGGTAGGTGTGTATGTGTGGGGGGGGGCGCCACGTCGACCACTCGCCCACAGCGCCAAGAGCCAACAGCGAGGTTGCGGAGCTGCCCCTCCCCCCCCCCCCCGCACCTGAAGCGCCCAACGCCCCCCCCCTCCCCCCGACACACATACGCACACACACACACACACATAACACACATAACACACACGCACACACACACGCACACACACACACACACACACACACAGGCACGCGCACCTGCAGCAGTTCCAAGTGCAGCTGCGAGTACAGCACAAACGCGTGTGCGGCCCCGGCCGCCCCGTCCTCGCCCGCGCGTGCCGCCGCCACCGCGCCCGCCGCCGCGCGCGCGTCGCGGAGCGCCGCCGTCACGCGCGCAGCATTGTCGCCGCCAGCGAGCATGGACAGCTGGGCGATTTGAAAAACAAGACAGGGTGTGAGGCAGGGAGTGGGGTAGCAGGGTGTCATGAGGTCGAGTTGGGGGCTCTGTAGCAGTTCTGCGCTAGTAGTTGCTCCACGCGTGCAATGTGCGCGGTGTTGTCGCGGCCAGTGAGCATGGATAGCTGGGTGGTTTGAAAAAACGAAATGGGTGGGTGGGTGGGGGGGGGGGGGGGGTAGCAAGCAGGCAGCAGGGTAAAGCAGGATGAAAGGTCGAGTTGGGGTCTATGGCATTGCTGCATTAGCGGATCCACGCGCGCGCCGTCACGCGCATGCCATTTTCGCCGTCAGCGAGCATGGACAGCTGGGTCGCAAGAACAAGAACGGGGGGCAACAGGGTAGCAGGGTATGAGGTGGAGTTAGGCTGTAGGGGCCTAACAGCAGCATGACATCAGTAGTGGCCGTTCGTGTGAACGTGTGATTGTGTGAGAGGGTGGCGGCCTCCAGCCCTGCCGCCACGCTCGCCTGCGTGTGTGTGTGTGTGTTTTCATACTGCAGCATCAGGAGGCTTTTAGTGGTGAATGCGCCGCGCTCGTTGCTCACGCGTTCCGCCATGCATCCATGCATGCTTGTATGCGATACGGGCGGACTGGTCCTTGGAGGATCATTGACCCACACACACACACAGACACACACACGCACACGCACACGCACACGACCCTCTTGCTTGATTATTCTGTCCTTCATCCACATCGTTCATTCATCAATGTCGCTCACTCACTCATTCATCTCACTCATTCATCTGCTTCACACTCCCCCACACTCTCACTCACTCTCAGATTCCTTACTCATGAATCTCACCTCCCACACGGCCGACAATCGAAACAGCAGCGCCTTCACACACCCACACTCCCCTCCATATCCCCACTCACCCCCCCGCACCCCTCCACACTCCACACCCCACACCTGAACGGTCAAAACTCGAAACAGCAGCGCCTCCACACACACACTCACACACTCCCCTCCATCCCCGACACGCCTCCACGCTTCCCTCCACACCTCCACACACACTCCCACACTCCCACACTCCCCTCCATCCCCCACACCCACACCTGCACGGTCGACAGTCGGAACAGAGCCGCGCCTCCGGCAGCAGCTCCGCCTTGGTTGCCACCTCCACACCCACACACTCCCTTCCACACACCACACTTCCACACCCCACACCTGCACGACCGACAGTCGGAACAGCAGCGCCGCCACACACCCACACACCCACACTCCCCTCCACTAGGGTTGTGGGCAACCGTATATCCCGTATATACGTATATCCGTATATACGGCCGTATATACGGATGTCAAAAGCGGGCGGTATACGCACTGCAATATACGGTTTATTTTTATTTTTGTGTGGATTGCGGCTGACGCCTACGCGATCCGGGCCGCAACGGGCCGCAACGGGTCGCAAACAGCCTCAGTAGCAGTAAGCAAGAGATGTAGGATGGAGGAACGTGGGCCGCAAGGTCCTTCAGACAGCCAATGGGGTCACACCTTGGAGTCACGCAGCAAACGGCAACACTACTCCCCGAATACAGCACGGAATCGGACGATTCTGCTTGCAGTGATAAGCTGATGAACAGCTCTGTCGATTGCATGCAGCTTTGGGGGGGTAGTGGTGATGTGCATGGGGCGCATGCATGGGGCTCATGGGGCGGGTGGCGCAACAACTTTGGGGTCTTTCTGGGTCGAGGTCTGGGGTCGTGGGTCTGGGGCCTGAGGTCTGGGGTCTGGGGTCTGGAGTCGGGGGCGGGGTCTGGAGTCGGGGGCGGGGTCTGGGGCCTGGGGCCTGGGTCTTGGGTCTTGGGTCTTGGGTCTTCGGTGTGGGTGTGGGTGTGGGTCTAGGCAGGGGGTCCCATAGGTCTAGGGTTTAGGTGTGTGTCTGTGCCTGGGTGTTGGTGGGGTAGTGTCTCGGCTATTACTTGCTCAGCGTTTTAACAAGGGACGGGGGCCCTTGGGTTCTGAACTAGATCAGGTCGTAGACTCAACGGAGGGGGGAGGAGGGAGAGGAGGGGAAGGGAGGAGGGAGAGGACTTGGCTCCCGCACCGCACGCACCGCGGCCGCCCGTGCAACCACAATACGGTTTTGACATTTACTGAAAAAACTTAGCATGCATGATGGTCACACCGAGAGCAACAGTGCCCCTTGTAAATCCAGCGTTCCAACGGCGTGTCTCTCAACCAATTTGACATACAAATGAGGCAGCTGTGCTGCATATACGGATACGTATCTACGAATATACGGTCGTGTGTACGTTTATACGGATACACGGGGCCGGCCATCTACGGTTGCCCACAACCCTACCCTCCACACCCCACACCTTCACACCCCACACCTGCACGGCCGACAGTCTGAACAGCAGAGCCTCTGGCAGCAGCTCCGCCTTGGTAGCGGCCTCGAGCCCTGCCGCCACGCTCGCCTGTGTGTGTGGGTGGGTGGTGCATACTGCAGCATAAGGAGGCTCTCCCTACACCAGTTTGCCCGTGTGAGTGTATGAGAGGGAGCCCTGTGAGGCGGCCACACGGAGGACGTCAAAGGGGGGGGGGGGGGAACGTGGGAGGACGTGCAGGGTTTATTGTTAGTGTTAGTTTTGCCTAGAAGAGTAGCCTGCTTAGCTGGAAACCTCGTGTTACTGTTACTGTTAGTTTTGCCTGGGTACTTTTTTAAGTACCGGGTACTCATTTCAGTACCCGACTTTGTGGTCACCACATTTGGCATCTAGAGTGCACCCCTGGGTCCCTCGTTAAAAAGTATGTTATCTTACACCAACATCTCGACCTCCACAGACAGGCGAGACAGTACGCCCAACCCTGCCCCCCTTAGACACTGTCGCAAGGGGACTTTTTTGGGCCGCGGGCCACATTGTTAGCAGGTTTACAGGTGTTACACGTACGCGCCATGTGTGGCCTCCAGCCCAGCTGAGAGGCTCGCACTCGCATGTGTTCCTGCCCCCCCCCCCCCCCCGAACGTGCCGGTGCCGGTGCCGGTGCGTCCGCGTCCGCGCCAACCGCCGCGTGCAGGTCTTGACAGCTGCAGCTGCAGGTGCATCCGACGCACACACAAACACACACACGCACACGCACACACACACACACACACACACAAACACACACACGCAAAACACACACACACACAGACACCCCCCTCGCCCCCCCCCTCCCACAACGTGCCTGTGCGTCCGCGTCCGCGCCAACCGCCGCGTGCAGGTCTGACAGTTGCATGTGCAGGTGCGCCACCCATCGTGGCAGTGCCGCACGCTCACTCGATGCTGCGCCCGCAGCGCATGCGTCGAGGCCCTGAGTGTGTGTGTGTGCGTGCGTGTGTGTGCGTGTGTGTGTGTGTGTGTGTGTGCGCCACCCATCGTGGCAGTGCCGCGTGCTCACTCGATGCCGCACCCGCAGCGCACGCGTCGAGGCCCTGAGTGTGTGTGTGTGTGTGTGTGTGTGTAGACATGCGCCAAAATTCAGGTTGCCCGTGCGGTGGGGACTGTTATGAATCTCTCTATCTGTATCTGTGTGAGTAAATGTGTGGGTGGGTGGGTGTGCTTTGTATGTGTGTGTGTGTGTATGTGTGCTCGATGCCGCGCCCGCAGCGCAAGCGTCGAGGCCCTGAGTGTGTGTGTGTGTGTGTGTGTGTGTGTGTCCTCCCAGTCCTCCCAGTCCTCCTCCTCCAGTCCTCCTCCTCCAGTCCTCCCCCCCCTGCACCCCCCCCTCCCATGCACAGAGAGACTGCGACATCCACCGCCTACCACCTACTATCAGTCGACCTCCCCATGAAGCCAAGAATCGCCGCCGCACTACCTGTCCCCGTGTCTCCTGAAGATGACGATGATGCTGATGATGCTGATACCAAAATCCCCGAACCCAAGGATATCCTCTCGTACTAGCGCATATGGCTGGTCACCCGCTAGCGAACGAACCTAAGATCCATGGGTGTTTTTGACTTCTGAAAATATTGCCGGGGTATGTGCTTTAGCACAGGCAAGAGCCGTAAACCAGGATGCCTAGCGGTGGGATCTGTAACGATTATCTCTGTGTGTGTGTGTGTGCGCGCGCTCACTTGATGCTGCGCCCGCAGCGCCCGCATCGAGGCCCTGAGGGAGCGGGGGGGGGGGGGAGTTGCGTGTGCGCGCGCGTGCGTGTGTGTGTGTGTGTGTGTGTGTGCGTGCGTGCATGTGTGTGCATGAGCCGTAATTCAGGTTGTCCGTGCGGTGGCAACTGTAACAAATCTCTCTGTGCATGTGTGTGTCTACACGTGTGTGGGTGTGTATGCTTTGCATGTGTTTGTGTGGTAAGAACTGTAACGAAACTCTCTCTGTGCATGTGTGCGTACGTGTGTGTGTATGTGCTTTGTATATGTGTGTGTGTGTGTGTGTATGTGTGTGCTTGATGCCCTGCAAGTGTGCTCGATGCCCTGCAAGTGTGTGTGTGTGTGTCATAGCGACGAGTAGTCACCCGCTGTTGGCGGATGCCCTCGTGCAGACCTCTGGAACAATATCACCCTCATCTATGTAACGATCTGGAATGGAATGTGTGCGTGCGTGTGTGTGCGTGCGTGCGTGTGTGCGTGTGCTTGATGCCGCACCTTCAGAGCTCCTGCCGAGCCCCTGCTCGGGCCAGGTGGGGAGGGACGGGGGGCAGATGCGATCGCTGGCAGGTAGGAGCGACCTCCGTGTGTGCACACGTGCATGTGTTGTATTGTATTGTATTTAAAAAAAAGCGAGAGAGGGCAGACCACCACCACCCTGCACACACCCTGCGAAAAAATCGTGCGCAGTCAAGTCGTGCCTGGACGGCTTGCTGCTTCTTGTTTTGCTTTGTGCTTCTCCGTGAGTAGAGCAAGGTGCTGGATTGTTGTCGTCCAGGGGCGGGAGCTTGCACAGAGCACGGCGGGTACAGGGACACTCTGGGGCTGGAAACAACCATCATGCGCGGTCAAATACGCAGTCAAATAGCAAGGTGCTAAATGTTAATGTCAAGGGGCGGGAGCTTGCACAGTGCAGGGTGGGTACAGGGAAACGCTGGGGCTGGAAACAACCATCATGCGCGGTCAAATACGCAGTCAAATAGCAAGGTGCTAATTGTTAATGTCAAGGGGCGGGAGCTTGCACAGTGCAGGGTGGGTACAGGGAAACGCTGGGGCTGGAAACAACCACCGCACGCGGTCAAATATGCGCAGTCAGGGAAACGCTGGGGCTGGAAACAACCACCGCACGCGGTCAAATATGCGCAGTCAAATAGTGGCAGGATGGAACATGGCGTGCTGTGTCTGCATCTGCAGGGTTCCCCCACCCGTGCCCCCCCAAACACGCGCACATACACACACACACACACGCACACACACACACACACACACACACACCTGGCGCAGCGCCGCGACGCCCATGTCTGCGTCGCCCATGCAGCGGCACAGCTCGCCCAAGGAGCTCGCCACCTCTGCCTTCAGACAGTGCATGCCGCGCAGCCGGCCGCATAGCTGCTGCTGCGCACGCGTGGTGCGGATGGGAGGTGGCATGCGAGTCCCACCGAGGGCGTGTCAGATTCAGCGGCTGTGGCATGCGCGCTCATACACGCACGAGCGCTGCACGCGCAACAGCTGCATGGGCACGCATGAGCTGCATGGCGACGCATGCATGCACCCACACCCCATGTATGCGGGATCGCGCGTGCGCGCGCAAGAGCCACGCACCGCCGTCTGCAGATGCGTCTTGGCCTGGCGCAAGTTGTGCGTATGGTGGACGAGGAGCCTCCCCAGTCGCGCGCGGGCTCGCGTCTCCACGTCGGGCAGAAGCTTGCCCTCCATGCCCAGGAGGCCCAGCAGGCATTGAATGGCATGCAGCGGCTGGCCCGTTCGGTCGAAGTGGGCTGCGAGCTCGAGCAGATCCCTCTCGGACATCGTGCAGTTCAAACGTTGAGCACGCGGGCCCCCCAGCTGTATATATAGATAGATACAGTGCGCCTGCTGCCGTGCAGCTTGTGGACGACTGGGGCTCTGCGGTGGGCGGAGTGGCCGCTCATTGGTGTGTGGGGGGGGGAGACGAGGGGTCGCCGGGTCGCCGTCATCATTTGGGGCCTTCTTGCGGCGAGGGGTGAAGTGCTTTAATTTCCAAAGTGCTGTACTTTTCAAAGTGCTGTACTGCTGTACTACGTATGTAGTAGGCTATGCATAGCCCCATCTATAAAGAGACCCCATCCTGCCCCAACCAGCCAAGCCAGCCAATTCAGCTCCAGTACTCGTACGCCGCGTTGTCGTCGTTTGGATCGTATCCCCACCCCCACTCGCCGTCCCCAGCACACTCCTCGTCCGGATAGTACGCGTCGTCGTCACCATACCCCTCGTACTCCTCCCCATGCGCCTCGTGGCCTGTGTCCGGTACGTTGGAAAGCACGCAGCGCGCGGGCGCGCCCTCCGCGGCCTGCGGTGTGATTGTGTGAGGGGGGAAGGGCAGAGGGGGGGCTGAGGGGGGGGGAGGGAGAAAGGGCTGAGGGTTGAGGGTCTCTTGCAGGGAGTGATGCATGGCCCCCCCCTCCCCCCTGAAACACCCACGCGCCTTGAGCTTGGGCGGCAGGCACGCCATGGCGTACCAGCCGGGCGACACCGCGTCGAGCACGAGACCCTCGACCACCATGACGTGCGCAGAGAGGAGCGCCACGTGGGTGGGCGTGTTATCCTCGTACCTGGGTTTCGGATGGGGGGGGAGATGAGTGAGGGTTTCAAGGCTCTCTAAGTAAGGGCGTGGGCGGGGAAGGCCCCCGACGACCATGACGCGCGCGGAGAGGAGCGCCACGTGGGCGGGCGTGTTGTCCTCGTACCTTTGGGTGGTTGAGGGATTATGACGAGAGTTTGCGTGAGGAAGGGCCTCGGGTCTTAGAGTGAGGGGGGCGTGTCCCAGGTCTGGGACACATTCCACCCATCGTCTGTCGCTATGGCTGCCTCACTGAGCCCCATCTGATGGAGGGTGGGCACGTTGGCCAGCTGGTACTTCAAGCTACCTGATGATGGACTTAGACAGCTCAGACAAGACTTCGGACGGTTGCAAGGTGAGCTCACCCACCGTGTGATTGAGATATAGCCAATCCCCTATAGTCAATCCCCTGTAGTCAATTCTAAACCCCAAAACCCTAAACCATAACCCTTAACCCCCAAACCCTCAACCCCAAACCCCTTCACCCCTAAACCCTAAACCCCAAAACCCTACACCCTAAAACCCTTATCCCCTGTAGTCGATCCCAACCGTGCGCACGCTTGTGTTGGCGACCAGGGTCTCGCCACGGGTCTTGGCCAGTGGTGTCATAAGCGCCCCCGCAGCCCCCGCAGCCGCCGCTGCGGGGGCAGACTGGGGAATGTGGGAGGAAACTGCGGGGCGAATCGCGGGAATTTCGCTCCGAAAAGTGGGGAATTTGACGATTTTCACACGTTTCCGCAAAAAAAACGCCTGCTGCGGGGGCAATTCGGCATGTTCTCTCCTATGTTGCGAGGGCAAACAGGACATTCTTGGTTTCCTTAATGACACCACTGGTCATGGCTCTTGTTGGTGGCAACTGACTTAAGATTGATCAAGGAAGGGAAGGTGAGGATTGGTTTCTTAACTCAGCGTGCAATTGAGATATAGTCGATCCCGACCATGCGCACTCCCGTGTTGGCGACCAGGGACGCGCCACGGGTCGTGGCTTTGGTAAGTGGGATAGATAGAGATAGGGTGGGTGGGGAGGGGTGGGGAGGGTGGGAGGGGTGGGGAGGGTGGGGAGGGGAGGGGGGTCCCGCACCTTACAATCAAAATAGCGTCGATCCCGACTCTGCGCACGCTCGTGTTTGCAACCAGGTCTCGCATGCCAAGGGGACTTGGTTCGTGACTATCGACTAGATAGACCTAGACAGGGGTGAGGGGAGGGGGGGGAGGGGGATGACAATTGGTTTCTTCACTCACCATGCGATGGAAATAGCGTCAATCCCGACCGTGCGCACGCTTGTGTTGGCAACCAGGTCTCGCATGCCAAGGGGAGTTGGTTCGTGACTATTAACCAGATCGATCGAGACAGGGGTGGGAGGGAGGGGGGAGGGGGGGAGGGGGAGGGGGGAGGGGGGAGGGGAATTGGGTTCTTCACTCACCGTGCCATCGAGATGTAGTCGATCCCGACCGTGCGCACGCTCGTGTTGGCGTCGAGGTAGCGCCAAGATATTGGATTTGGTTACCGTAGGGGGGGGGGAGCCTCCGCGGATGATAATCGTTCTGAACGACCTCGTACAGCCGGAAAACTAGAACTAACACTCGAAAATTGTTGTTTTGCGTTTAAACGGGAAAACGACAGCAAAAACGGAGCGCTCCGTAATCGCTCGATTCAATAAATCTGTTTCGCCCCCCCCCCCTCCCCCCTCCCCCGCGAAGGCTCTCCTCCTGTACGGTGGTGACTATTGTATCGAGAAGAGGGGGGGGGGCTTACGGCCTCCCCCAGTGAACCTCCCCCCGAGGCGGCCAAAAAGCGGCCAAACTGCAAACCCCAAAGTTTTCGTATTTTTTCTCTGGCCGTGAGGGGGTCAATCGCAGCGCTCCCGACGTACTTCGCGTGCCGCTATGTCCATATCGACCCCTTCGTCGTGGGAGACTGTGCGGTTGAGAGACGGCGACATGCGGGGCGTCGAGGTCATGTTTCACGACCATTTTCCAGCACCGTTTTTTTGAAACATGGCCTCGACGCCCCGCATTGCGCCGTCTCTCCACCGCACAGTCTCCCACGACGAAGGCGTCGATATGGAAATATCGGCAAGCGAATTACTGCGCAAAGTCGCGCAGAGATTGCCTGTGCGCGACGCCCAATGACGCTAATCTCAGGATGCCCCCAAACCGGGCGCATCGCCTCGCCACGCCCCACGGGGACCAGTCCCCCGTCAGGTTCATGTTATGTGTGGTACGTATCAGTCGGAGGCGTCGCGAGTGGGCGGGAGGGGCGCGCAGAGTAGTTTGGCCATTAGAGGGTTGCATGGGGTCGTGACAGATGCCGTCATGCGGCGGCCCACGACGCCTCCCACCACACGCTATCGTCATGCATGCGTAGATCATGTGTATGAAAGTTAATCCCGCACGCGGGGAGCAGCGAATGAGGCCGTTTTGCGATTTTGGTGTGGCCAGTCTTTGGCTGGAGGTCCACTGGGGGAGGCCTTACCGTGCGATCGAGGTATAGTCGATCCCGACCGTGCGCACGCTCGTGTTGGCGACCAAAGATGTGCAAAGGGTCTTGGTCTTGGCTTTATAGTTTGGTGCTATCTATTGACTCAAGATAGATCAAAGAACGGGAGATGGGCGTGAGTTCCATTTCCTCACCGTGCGATTGAGATGTAGTCGATCCCGACCGTGCGCACGCTTGTGTTGGCGACGAGGTAGCGTGCGCCGTCGGTCGCGAAGCCGGTGTACGAGGTGTCGAACGCGCGCGCGTGCATGAGGCGCCGCGCCGTGTTGTCGGTCTTGAAGATGACGCGCTCGGTGCCGGCGGGGATGTTGAGGTCTGAGAGCACCTGGTGTGTGTGTGTGGTGGTGGTGGGCGTCACAGACTGTAAAATCCATCATCATCATTGATGATGATGATGTTTGGTTACAATCCACTTCTGGCGGTCACACGTACGGTTCCAAAGCTCCAGTGGGACTTAGAGAAACAAGGCTCAAGGCCCACAAAAGGTCAAGCTACAAGTAGCCCACGGTAACGCCGTCCACACTTGGTGGCGGGCGCCAAGCAAGCAGCACCACTGTGCAGGCTGCACACCCAGCCCTCAAATGGCCAGAGGGCGGACCCAAGGTATAAAACCATGAAGGGACCAAAAAGCCCTCCCCCAGACCACCGGAAGCGGGGCTAGTAGCACACCCGCCGCAGCACTCTACTCAGCGACCACACCGCACCCGCCACCGCACGCGTGTGGCGCCACCTCCCTTCAAAAACACCCCCAGAGGGAATGCCATCTAGCAAGCAGGTGCAGGCACCCGCTCGCCGTCAACGACGAGGCGCGCGCGGTGGAACTGCGCCCGCTTCCCGCAACCTTGGCGGCGAGGAAAGCGGGCCACAGCGCCTGGTGCTGCGCCTCCTCGCGGTCACTGAGGACGTCGAAGACTGCAGTCGAGTCCACGCAGCGGCGCAGCTCGTGGCGCCAGCGCACGACAGTGTCGGCCACGGCGTCAGACGCCACGGTGAAGAGCACACGCAGCACACCGCCCCCGCGTGGCTCCACGCCGATGCCCCCGACGGCAGGCTTGGCGTTGAGGAGCGACGCGGACACGACGCCACCATCAGCCGGCTCCCGCCGGCCGGTGCCGCCGTAGAGGAAGCGCACGACATCCGTAGCCAGGCGGACGGGCAGGCTGGTGCCGTCCTCGGCAGCTGCAGCGATCCGCTCCGCCGCCGCCGCCGTCGCCTCCTCTTCATCCATCCGCCTGCCACCGCCCGCGAGGAACCAGTTGGCGCCGCGTGCCATCGGGATGGACAGCACGAAGCTGCGGCGCAGCGACGTGTCGCCCACACGCGCAGGCAGCCCCCCCCGGCGGGAGGGGACGCGCGCAGATGCGGCACGCGTGGCGCCCGACGCAGGCCGCTCCGTCGCCAGCCCCCCCCCCCGCCGACGCCACAGGGGCGGCAGCAGCAGCGGGCCGGGCAGGCTGAGCAGCCTCGGCAGCAGGCGCAGCGCGGGGCGCCGCACTGTGGGCCGCATGGCCGGCCCGCGCGCGGGCGGGCTCTGCATGCGGTATCTGTATGGGCGCCCCAGGGACGCGGCTCACCAGGAGGCTCACCACATCCACCAGGGACGCAATCTGTTACGCCTGCGCCTGCACCACAGCGAGCACCCCCGCAAGGGCACCGCTGTGGCCGGCGTCGGCAACCTGTGGCGCGCCCACCTGCGTCGGCGCATTCTGTGGCTGGGCGCGCGCCCTCGCCTCCCTGTCCAGCAGCCCCCCTACCAGGCGTCTGATGTCTGCCTGCCCCGCGCTGAGGGCGCGGAGGGCGTCTGTGGTGTCGGCCGAGGCCGAGATGTTGTTGCTGGCGTCGCCATGCAGGTGTTGCGCAGCCTCCGCGTATGTGGCTGCCCCCCGCGCCCCGTGGAGCGCCGAAAGCTGTGTCTGTGTCGCATCCACGCACGCGCGGTGGCGTGGCGGGGAGTCTGAGCCGGGGGAGCCGCTGCTCAGCGGTGATTCTGTGGTGGTGGCCGCGCGGGCGATGAGCGCGCCGGCGGCCGCACTGTGTTTGCGCGCCTTAGAGCGCGTCATGAGTCATGGGAGAAAGCATGTTCTGAGAGAGAGACCATCATTGGTTAGTGGTGCCCACGGTGGTGCCAAGTTTGTGGTGCCACAGACTGCAGGATTATTGTGGTGGCCATGTGCAGAGCAGAGCAGTAAATTGGTCACCAGAGCAACACAGACTGTGGATTGTAAACTCTCATCATGCCTGCGCGTGTGGGCGACACGTCGCTGCGCCGCAGCTTCGTGCTGTCCATCTCGGTGGCACGCGGCGCCAACTGGTTCCTCGCGGGCGGTGGCAGGCGGATGGATGAAGAGGAGGCGACGGCGGCGGCGGCGGAGCGGATCGCTGCAGCTGCCGAGGACGGCACCAGCCTGCCCGTCCGCCTGGCTACGGATGTCGTGCGCTTCCTCTACGGCGGCACCGGCCGGCGGAAGCCGGCTGATGGTGGCGTCGTGTCCGCGTCGCTCCTCAACGCCAAGCCTGCCGTCGGGGGCATCGGCGTGGAGCCACGCGGGGCGGTGTGCTGCGTGTGCTCTTCACCGTGGCGTCTGACGCCGTGGCCGACACTGTCGTGCGCTGGCGCCACGAGCTGCGCCGCTGCGTGGACTCGACTGCAGTCTTCAACGTCCTCAGTGACCGCGAGGAGGCGCAGCACCAGGCGCTGTGGCCCGCTTTCCTCGCCGCCAAGGTTGCGGGGAAGCGGGCGCAGTTCCACCGCGCGCGCCTCGTCGTTGACGGCGAGCGGGTGCCTGCACCTGCTTGCTAGATGGCATTCCCTCTGGAGGTGTTTTTGAAGGGGAGGTGGCGCCACACGCGTGCGGTGGCGGGTGCGGTGTGGTCGCTGAGTAGAGTGCTGCGGCGGGTGTGCTACTAGCCCCGCTTCCGGTGGTCTGGGGGAGGGCTTTTTGGTCCCTTCATGGTTTTATACCTTGGGTCCGCCCTCTGGCCATTTGAGGGGCTGGGTGTGCAGCCTGCACAGTGGTGCTGCTTGCTTGGCGCCCGCCACCAAGTGTGGATGGCGTTACCGTGGGCTACTTGTAGCTTGACCTTTTGTGGGCCTTGAGCCTTGTTTCTCTAAGTCCCACTGGAGCTTTGGAACCGTACGTGTGACCGCCAGAAGTGGATTGTAAAACTCTCATCTCACCTCATCATCATCATGTAGACTGGTAAGTGGTGTCACACCGACTGAAGGATCCACCATCAACCCATGTAAAACTCTCATCATCAAAACCCATGTACAGAGCGGAGCGGAGCGGAACAGAACAGAGCGGAGCAGAACAAACAGAGCAGTTGGTCAGTCACCTGTGCCGTGATGTTGCTTCCCCGCGGCACCTCGACCACTAGCACCAGGCCCATCAGCTGACGGAGGTCCGCCTTCTCAACCGTGTTGTCAGCCTGCGTGTGGGGGGGGGGGAGTGTGTGTGTGTGTGCGAGTGTGTGTATGTGTGAGCGCGCGCATGTGTGCGTGTGTGTGTGTGACGGGCCCATCAGCTTACGGAGGTCAGCCTTCTCCACAGCGTTGTCAGCCTGCGTGTGAGCGTGTGTAGGTGTGCGTGTGTGTGTTTGTGCGTGCGAGTGTATGTGTGTGTTTGTGTGCATCTGCGTGTGTGTAAAAGAGTGAGCTTGTGTGTGTTTGTGTATGTGTGCGTGTGGTCGATTTTACAATCCGTCGAACGCCTTTGATGGCGCATTAGACCCTAGGAAAGAGGTCGGCAGTCGTAAAGATCAGGCCCCTAATATGCTATCTGCCATCATGATTGCTGTGCACGTGGTGCATGTCTCAAAACAGGCGACAAGGAAGTGTGTGTGTGGGGGGGGAGGGGCACATCAGCCGACGCTAGCCTTCGACACGAGTATTTCTGCCCATGTGCGTGCATGTGTGTGCATGCATGTGCATGTGTGTGTGTGTGTGTGTGTGTGTGCGTGTGTTTGCGCGCACGTGTGTGTGTGTGTGTGTGTGTGCTCGCATGCCACAAAGTGTGTGTGTGTGCGTGTGTTTGCGCGCACGTGTGTGTGTGTGTGTGTGTGTGCTCGCATGCCACAAAGTGTGTGTGTGTGTGTGTGTGTGTGCACGCGTGCCATAAAGCCCACGAACCTTGAACTCGTCCGCCAAAAAGTGCGACGGCATGTCGATGTGCGTGCCGAGGTGCACGCCGCTCCTGAAGCGTGTGTGGTGTGGGTGTGGGTGTGGGTGTGGGTGTGATTGTGGGTGTGGGTGTGGTTGTGGGTGTGGGTGTGTGGGTGTGTGGTTGGGAGGACGAAGGCGGCCAGGTGGGCGCTCAAACCATGAAAGTGCGGCCAGAATGGTGATTGTGTGTGCATGTGTGTGCGTGTGTGTGTGTGTGTGTGTGCCCTGTGCATGTGCGTGTGTGTGTGTGTGTGCGTGCATGTGTGTTTGTGTGTGTGCGTGTGTGTGTGCATGTGTGTATGTATGTGTGTGTGTGTGTGCGTGTGTGTGTGCATGTGTGTGTGTGTTTGTGCGTGTGTTATTGGTGCACCTGAAGCGGGTGAGCATGTACTCGTCCCCGGCATCAAACGACCCGTCGAGTCCCTTTGACGCAAAGCCACTGGCGTACGCGCCGCCGGCCTGCTCCCTGTGCGTGTGTGGTGGGGCGGTTGTGTGTGTGTAAGTTGCGTGTGTGTGTGTGTGTGTGTGCGTGTGTGTGTGTGGAGGGGGGGCAGGCGGCAGGCGGCAGCGCCGGTGTTGGCGTGGGTGCACGGGCGTCGCCGCCATGCAGTGGCGCCGCATGATCATGCATGGTGTCACGCATGGTGTCACGCACCCACCACACAGGTAGATCATTGTCTATCATGGCACTGATGTCGATGGTGAAGCTTCCGCCACCATGCGTGCCACTGCCGCCACCGCAGTCTCCTCCCGCGTCTAGAGGAGGGCGTGTGCACATGCCTGAGTCTGCTGAGACGCCCACTATGCACAGCAGCAGCATCACCAGCGCCCCCGACCCAGACACATGTCGCGCCACCATGTTGGGTCACTGTGTGCGTGTGTGTGTGCTTGTGCTCTTGCGTGTGGGGCAAGATCCACGCTTCGAAATTTACACCCAGATCGTCTCCAAATTCCGACAATCTACACAACCAACGAACCGATGGTGCATCGGCGGTGTCTGGTTGTCGTTGCGGCGTGCTGGGCCGCAAGCTGTTGCAATGCCAGCGCTGATGGCATGTGCACTGGTCCTCCTCCAGTTGGCTCCAGCGGCTGTGGTGATGTGTCAGTCGATGCCGTTGAGCCCTTCCTGATCGACATAACAGCCACGGTGCACGAGGATATGGCAATGTGGTGAGTGGCACTGCTCCATGCGCCATGCGTGCCGCGCCATGCAGGGACTCTCTCGGGCGCGTGCAAACGTGGCGTGCACTCTCTCGTGCACCGCATGCAGGGACACTCTGGGGTGTATTCATCCATAGATGAATCTCAACACACATGCCTCCGGCGTGCTGACGTGTGTGTGCGTGTGTGTGTTTGTGTGTGTGTGTGTGTGTGTTTGTGTGTGTGTGTGTGCTCGTGCCGCAGGGGCGTGACCGGCGCCTCGTGCGGCGACTCAAAACAGTACGCTCGCACGCTCGTGGACGATATGGACGATGGGAAGCCGTGCTACGTGAGCGAAGTCAGCTTCGTCACCCACCTGGGTGCGTGCGTGTGTGTGTGGGTGTGTGTCACACAGTATGTGTGTGTGTGTATCAGGACATGGGCATCCTGCCGACCGCGGCTGAGCGCCCTGCCCCTCTTTTCGCCCGTGCTGCAGGCGCCGCGTGCCGCAGCATGTGGCACGCTGCCCTCGCCCGTCAGTGTTTTCCTTTTCGGCTCTACACAGCCATTTGGCTGTATTCCGGCTGTACTTTGACCTTGAACACAGCTCGACCCATTCAGTGGATTGGAAGTCTGGCAAGCCCGCCAGATAGGGCCTGTCAAGAGCTGTCAAATCACCCATACATGAGGACAAACGGTCAACGGGAGGTCAACGGTACGCGCGGTCAAAGCAAAATCCGGCTGTGGAAGAGTCAATTAAAACTCCTGAAAAGGAAATCACTGCTGGTGACACCCTGCTGCTACATCCCCCTGCCCCCCCCCTCCCCCCAGTGATTTCCTTTTCAGGCTTTTTAATTGATTGTTCCACAGCCAGGGGCTTGATTAACGGCGGCGCTGCTGGTGACGAGGATCTCCGTGCCGCTGACGAGCGGGGTAAAATACGACTGGCCCGGCTCCTGCTAGACTGCCCCTCGGTGGAACACTTCAGGAGCGGCTTGCCCGGCGCTGCCATGGCTTGGCGAGTAGCCGCGGCGCTGCCGCGGCCCGTGCTGGGAGACGGCCCTTATCCTCCCCCCATGCAGGACGCCATGCGGCACCGATCTCGACGAGTTGATCGACGAGCGGAGGAGCTGGCGCCCGTCAATGCATGCTGGACATTGGTCAAGATGGCTGCCCGTGGAGGCGGGCTACCGTCACGGTTTCAGCGGTGGCGACCGCTGAGGCAACACAGTGTAAATCCACTTCACCAATCGCAGCGTTCGTCACCGCGCTCATCCTCGGGGTCGCTCGTCTGCCGGTGACTGGCGTTGGAAGGTCTTCAGGCAGCCTCCATGACAACTCTGTCGTCCATGCACCCCTGGAGGGTGGGACCTGGCCATGCATGAGGCATGGGGCGCCGGCTGAGCCCCATGCAAACGAGAGCTGGACAGCCATGCACTGCCAGGCGGGGACCGTTCCAGTCAGCGCCAGTCGGCTCTGCCGGCTTGACTGGCCACAAGGCCACTACTGTGACCCTGAGGAAGGTCCTCTCCTATATGCTCCTTGCCAGACATGTCTCTCAGAGACCGCTGTTTGGGGTAGTCTAGCCGGCGGGAGCGATAGTCTATCGGCCGGGAGCCGGCGGTACTCTAGTACTTAAGTGTGCTGGAGTATCTGCGGGTGTCTCTAGTAGAAGAAGAGTAGCCTGCTTAGCTGGAAACCCCGTGTTACTGTTACTGTTTCTGTTACTGTTACTGTTACTGTTCCACAGCCGGATTTGCTATGACCGCATTGACCGTTGACCTCCCGTTGACCGTTTGTCCTCATACATAGGTAATTTGAAAGCTGTTGATGTGCTCTGTCTGGCGGGCTTGTCAGACTAACAATCCACTGGATGGGTTGAGCTGTGTGCAAGGTCAAAGTACAGCCGGCATACAGCCAAATGGCTGTGGAGAGCCGAAAAGGAAATCACTGCCCTCCCCCCCCCCCACACACACACACACACCCAGGAACGCACATCGACATGCCGTCACACTTCCTGAAGGAGGAGCACGAGGCAGGCAACCATGCGGAGACGGTGGACCTCAGCCTGCTGATGGGTGGGTGTGGGTGGGTGGTGGCCGATTTTACAGTCCGTCGGACGCCTTTGATGGCGCATTAGACCCTAGGAAAGCTCTGAGGCCAGCAGCTGTCAAAATTAGACCTCTAGTGGGTGGGGGTGGGTGGGGTGGGGGTGGTGGTGGGGGTGAGTGGGTGGGTGGGGTGGGTGGGTGTGGGTGGGTGGGGTGGGTGGGGGTGCAGGTGGGTGGGGGGGGTGGGTGGGGGTGGGTGGGGGTGGGTGGGTGGGGTGGTTGGGGGTGGGGGGGGGGGGGGGTGGGGGGGGGGGGGGGGGGGGGGGGGGAGGGGGGGGGGGGGGGGGGGGGCGGCCGGGTGTGGGGCGAGCCACCACTTTTTCCCAGCATGGGCGCGCACAGCCCCCCCCCCCTGCGCGTGTTCTTTTGTGTGCCAGCTTACGCTCCTGTAAAGCAGCGGACTGCACTGTTTTGCTGATTTGTTGGGTTGGCTGCTTGGGGCGCATCGCTCTCCCGCTGCGTGCATGCAGGGCCGGTGCTCGTGATGGACGTCCCTGTCGGCACCAACGCCCTGGCCAAAGGGCCCCCCCCCCCCCTCCCCCCGGGTAAAAAACAACACTCTCCCACCATCCCCCCCCTTTATGAACGTGCACCGCACGCAGCTCCAGTGCTCGTCATGGATCCCCCTGTCGGCACCAACGCCCCGGCCAAAGGGTCCCCCCTCCCCCCCGGGGACAAACCAACACTCTCCCCCCGTCCCCCTCCCCACACACACATGAACACGCACCGCACGCAGATGCAGTGCTCGTGATGGACCTCCTTGTCGGTACCAACGTCACCGGCCAAAGGGTCCCCCCTCCCCCCCGGGGACAAACCAACACTCTCCCCCCGTCCCCCCCACACACACACATGAACGCGCACCGCACGCAGATCCAGTGCTCGTGATGGACCTTCCTGTCGGTACCAACGTCACCGGCCACAGGGTTCTCCCCCCCCCCCGGGGACAAACGAACACTCTCCCCCCATCCCCCCCACACACACATGAACGCGCACCGCACGCAGATCCAGTGCTCGTGATGGACCTCCCTGTCGGTACCAACATCACCGGCCACAGGGTTCTCCCCCCCCCCAGGGGACAAACCAACACTCTCCCACCATCTCCCTCCCCATGGAGCGCGCACCGCACGCAGGTCCAGTGCTCGTCATGGACCTCACGGTCGGCACCAACACCCCGGCCAAAGCCCCCCCCCTCCCCCTCCCCCCGGACAAACCAACACTCTCTCCCCGTCTCCTCCCCCCCCCCCCATGAACGCGCACCGCACGCAGGTTCAGTACTCGTGACGGACCTCCCTGTCGGCACCAATGTCCCGGCCACAGGGTTCTCACCCTCTCACCCCACCCCACCCCCTCTAGCGGGGACGAACCAAAACTCTCCCAACATCTCCCCCCCCCCCCATTCCATAGTGTTACATGACTGCAACAGCACTACCCGTACTTAAGTACAGGCAATGTTCCAGAGGTCAAGGAACATGTGTTATTTGCCGACCCCTACATGTGTGTCGGTCTACAGCGGGCGACCAATCCGCGCTATGAACGCACACCGCACGCAGGTCCGGTGCTCGTGATGGACCTCCCTGTCGGTACCAACGTCACTGGCGAGGCGCTGCGCGCGCTGCGGATCCCAGCCGACGCGCGGAGGCTGATCCTGAAGACGGAGAACACAGCAAAGTGCGTGTTTATTTGGGGCTCTGCTCGTGGGGCAGGAAGGGGCAGGGGGGGGCGGGATGCATGTGTGGTGGGGAGGGGGGTAGGGGGAGGAGGGGACACAGCAGGGGCGGCCGGGCGAGGGGCACTGTCGAGACAGCGGCCCGACCCCCCAAGTGCCCCCCCCCCTGTACGCGCGCAGGGGCCTCATGCACCAGCACATATTTGACTCCTCATACATTGGCTTCACCAAGGAGGGCGCGCGCTACCTCGCACAGGTTTGGGATTGCCGTGATGATGATGGATTGTGCAGATTTTATCTCTGGCGCCGCTGATAGCGCTACCTCGCACAGGTTTGGGGTTGCTGTGATGGTGATGGGTTGTGCGGTCTGTTTGGCGCCACTGATACGACGTATGAGACTCATGTGTGTCCGCGCGAGGCCGGTGCGACACACCCGACTGAAACTGGCTGGCGACCGTCCCTCCCTCTGTCTTCTCGCGCGTACGCGCACGCGCGCTCTCTCTCTTTCTCTCTTTCTCTCTTTCTCTCTTTCTCTCTCTCACACTCTCTCTCCCTCTCTATCACTCTCTCTCCCTCTCTATCACTCTCTCTCCCTCTCTCTCCCCCTCTCTCTCCCTCTTTCTCTCATACCTGCTTGCCTGCCTGCCTGCCTGCCTACCGGTGCCTCACAGCACACCGGCGTGACCACGATCGGCATTGATTATTTGTCAATTGCGCGGTACGACGAGCTGACGGGCGCACACGTTGAGCTATTCAAGAAGGTGCGCGCACTCACTCACACACACACGCGCGCACACAAACACTGTGTTCTCGCACTAGCACAGCTGGCTGCAACACGCACGCACGCCAACAATAGCAACAACAACAACAACAACAACAACAACACGAGGGCCTCGTCCCCGACGCTGTGCCCCCCCCCCCACGCCTCCCACCCCACACGCACCCCATTCACCACCTCCATCCCCCCTTCCTGCCCCTGCGCACCGTGCAGCACATCATGGTGATCGAGGGCCTGGTCCTCGACGCCGTGTCCCCCGGCTGGTACACGCTCACGTGCCTGCCGCTGAAGCTGGCTGGCGCGGAGGGCGTGCCCGCACGATGCGTGCTCACAAACGCTCCCAGTGGAGCGGGCGGGCAGGCCAGCGATGCGAGCGATGACGAGTATGCCAATGTGCACGACGAGCTGTGATCGCGCCGCTGGCGCTGGCCGGCGCGGAGGGCGTGCCCGCACGATGCGTGCTCACTGACGCTCCCAGTGGCGCGGGCGGGGCGGGCTGCGATGCGAGCGATGACGAGTATGCCGATGTGCACGACGAGCTGTGATCGCGTCGCTGAAGCTGGCCGGCGCACAGGGCGTGCCCGCACGATGCGTACTCACAAACGCTGCCAGTGAAGCGGGCGGAGCAGGCGGAGCGGGCGGCGACGCGAGTGACGACGAGTATGCCGATGTGCACGACGAGCTGTGATCGCGCCGCTGAAGCTGGCCGGCGCGGAGGGCGTGCCCGCGCGATGCGTGCTCACAAATGCCCCCAGTGGCGCGGGCGGCGACGCGAGCGATGACGAGTATGCCAATGTGCACGACGAGCTGTGATCGCGCTGATGAAGCTTGCCAGCGCGGAGGGCGTGCCCGCACGATGCGTGCTCACAAACGCTGCCAGTGGAGCGGGCGGCGACGCGAGCGATGACGAGTTTGCCGATGTGCACGACGAGCTGTGATCGCGTCGCTGAAGCTAGCCGGCACGGAGGGCGTGCCCGCACGATGCGTGCTAACAAACGCTCCCAGTGGAGCGGGCGGGGCGGGCGGCGATGCGAGTGATGACGAGCATGCCGATGTGCACGACGAGCTGTGATCGCGCGCGCCACTGGATCGGGGCGACTGTTGGCGCAGAGCAGGCGCAGAGCCTCTCATAGGCGACTGACAGGTGTAAGGTTTTGGGGTTTAGGGTTGACCTCTCTCCTAGGGGGGCACAGGTAGTGCAATAGAGACGGTAGCAGGTACAAGATAGGTTGGGAGAGGCCCGCTGCTCTGTGGATCGCGGGACGTTTTGTTGCGGGGGGGGTAGGTCAGGCATATTGTAAGGCTCCTGCGTCTCTGCCCGTTCAGTGGTGTGTCGATGCCCCCCCCCCCCAACAGCACACACAACACACACACACACAGCACACGTCCACAAACGCCCACACACACACCCTGACGCACGCACACACACACACACACACACACACACTGCCTCCCCCCTACAGCCCCCGCACCCCCTACAGCTCCCACCAGCCCCCCCATGCTCCCCATGGGAGACCCCCCCTCCCCCATGGCCATCTCCCACGGGCACGCCCACGCGTCCATGCACGCATGGACAGCGCTGGGGGAGCCCCGCAGCTCCCCGCTGCCCTTATGGGGAGAAGCTCCCAACGGCATGTTTGGTGGATGTCGGCCTCTTCCCTGCGGCGTTGCTCTAGGGCTGCGCGCTCCCACTGCGGCGCCCAACACGCGTGGCCCACCTGCCCCGTTTCCGGTACCCCCCACCCCCTGGTGCATCGCAAATTACATGCGATGACGTCATGCCGAGGCTGAGGTCGGCGCGGGACGGCGGCGACAGTGAGATGGAGTTCACACATCCCCTCGCTCACTAACCTCCCCCAGAGACGAACTGCAGCGATCGCCTGCAAGACACATGCGACGCTATGCATATATAGGATATGTTGGCATGCGCGCGCGGGGCGGACGGCGTGCTCGCATGCTGACGCAGTGCTGACAGGGCCCCCCTGGGGAGTCCACATTACCTTCCGTCAGCTTCTATCGCTCCACCGGAATCCTTTTCAGACCTTCTGAGGAAGGTCTGAACGGGGATTCCAGTAACATTCAATACAAGTACAGGTCAATACCAGGTCTAAAGATGCTGATGGCTGGGCGCCACCCCCCCGCGCACACGCTACGCAGAGGTCTGTGGTCCTGGCCAGCTAAGCACATGCGCTGATGCGAGCCCTTGCTCGCTCACCCAGGCCCGCAAGTGCCACCTGCCCCCCCCCTCCAGTCTATGTCATACACGCGCGTCGTACATGCGCCCCCCCCCCCCCGGCTGCGAGCGAGCTAGCACCAGCACGCGCTGCCCGCGTAGCTGTGCGACGGCCCCTGCAGCTTGATGTCCCCAGCCGCCGTGTTTGTCGACCGCAGCAGCGTCGGCGTGTTGAGGATGTTAAGCACGAGCTGCGGACGGAGGATTTGGGGTTTGGGGTTTAAACCACAACGCGGCGGCGCGGGATTTGGGGTTTGGGGTTTTAGGCCACAAGGCGGCAGCGCGGGATTTTGGGGTTGGGGTTTTAGGCCACAAGGCAGCGGCGCGGGATCTGGATTTTAGGGTTTAGGCAACAAGGCAGCGGCGCGGGATTGGGGGTTAAGGGTTTGGGCCACAAAGCAGCGACGCGGGACTCAGGAAACTAGCTGCGGACGGAGGATTTGGGGTTTGGGGTTTAAACCACAACGCGGCGGCGCGGGATTGGGGGTTCGGGGTTTTAGGCCACAAGGCGGCGGCGCGGGATTTGGGGGTTGGGGTTGTAGGCCACAAGGCAGCGGCGCGGGACTCAGGAAACGAATGCACAACGGGATTGGGGGTTTAGGGTTGTAGGCCACAAGGCAGCGGCGCGGGATTTGGGGGTTGGGGTTGTAGGTCACAAGGCAGCGGCGCGGGATCTGGATTTTAGGGTTTAGGCAACAAGGCAGTGGCGCGGGATTGAGGGTTGAGGGTTTAGGCCACAAGGCAGCGGCGCGGGACCCAGGAAACGAATGCACAACGCGATTTGGGGTTTAGGGTTTTAGGCCCCAAGGCAGCGGCGTGGGATTTGGGGTAAGGGTTTTAGGCCACAAGGCAGCGGCGCAGGATTTGGGGTTAAGGGTTTAGGCCCAGTTTAGGCCACAAGGCAGCGGCGCGGGACTCGGGAAGCGAATTCACAACGCGCGTGCGCGCGCGGCTGTCTCACCAGCCCGAGTGCCTGGCAGTGCAGTGGACGTGCATGTGAGCGGGAGGAGGGCGCGTGCGTGCGCATGCACGTTGCCAACCCGTCGCGCGCGCGGCAGGCACACGAAACACACGGCACACCACCTCGAACGCCAGCTGTCTCTCACACCCAACCGCCCACAGCCCGCCCACCCATCACTCGCCCTCTCTCGTCACACACCACACACACACAGGACCCCCCACTACCCACTCTTCTCGACACGCACACCACACCCACCTCCTCAAACGCCAGCTCGATCGCCACGTTCGCCTTTGCACTCGTCTCGACAAACAGCGCGCCGTGCCGCGCAGCAAACGCCTCGCCCTCCTCTGCGCTGACCTGACATTTTTCGGGGCGGGAGGAAGCTCAGTTGGAGGAAATTCAGTTGAAGGGAGTTGTTGAGACTTGTCTTTGATGGAAAGGTGATGAGGTGGTTATCAAGGGTGTCTGTGTGTGTGTCGAGGGGGGGGGGGGGGCTTGGCCAGGTTTTTGGGACGTTGGGTGTATGCAGGCGGCAGGGCTGTATGCAGCCTCGGCAGGCTTGGCGCGGCGCTCGCCCTCTCTGTGCCAACCTGGCGCTCTCTGTTGAGGTCGTGACCTAAACCCCAAACCTGAAACCCCATCCCCCACGGTTCAGTGCAAGTCCTCCCCTGCGCTGACCTGTCGCTGCCCGTCGAGGTCGACCTTGTTGGCCACCACCATGTGCATCGCGCCCGCCACGTTGCCGTAGAGCTCAACCTGCGCGCGTGCGTGTGTGTGTGGCGGTGTGGGATACGCCGCCGCGTGCACTGGGCTGTTTACGCGAGGGCTCGGGCTGGGTCCAAGGTGGTATTTCCACTGCATTGAGGCTGGGGGGGGGGGCCGAAGCAGCTTGTGGGTGCGGCGTGGCGCCGCAATTTACGTCACAGTCACTTCTTTAGGTGCCAGTCTGGGGCAACGGATTTTTTTTGGGGGGGGGACGTTATACACGAAACCTTAACTCGACAGAGTGACAGAGTGACAGAGTGACGAAAAGGACAGGCCGAGGCCGGGACAGAGAAGGAGGCCAACTAGAGAGAGCAAAGGGACTCTAAACGGCTTAAGGAGGTCGGGCGGTCTCATCCGCCTCTGTCGGGGGCCTTTTGGTCAGAGGCGGAGGAGGGGGGGGGGTCGCGTCCCCACCACAGCCCCCTACATTGTTACCCCGGCAGTACACGCTACACCCACAGTGTAATGATTTTGTTACAATTGTGATGCAGTTCGCGCGAATTGAATTGCATTGTAACAAAGCTATTACACTGTGGGTGTAGCTTGTACCGCCAGGGTAACAAAAAAGGAGATGTGGTAGGGCGTGGGACTGCCCGTGGATACTGGGTCTACACGGCCGACGAGGGGGCGTGTCCTTCTTCACAAGGGAATTACCCCCCTAGGGTAGGGCTTCACATGTCGTGCAATGCGGGCTGCTTGCGGATGAGAGACCCCAATTGAGTATCAAAGTTCATCTCCGCCTCGTGGCGTTAACCCACTGGTTTCCTCAGTCCCCACCCCCCCAGACACACACAGTCATTTGACTGAAATTCCGGCTGCGTTAGACTGCGTACAGCCGAAAAGAAATCCCTGCATTAACCCCTTTTTGCTTTAGGACTATGCGTTGGCAGGCAGCCGGCTGGTGGCCACCGCCCCTCACAAGTACTTGTTAGGGCCAGAAATGGACTTGGGTCTAGGCAATGGTACAAGGACTACACGGTGGTCTTCGCTGGAAAGCCAATGTTACTGTTACTGCGCCAACCCCGAAACCGAAGCCCCCGGCCGCACCTCGTGCATCCACACCAGGTCCAGGTTGTCAAACGTCTCGCGCCGCGTCGCGTCGTACACTACACACACAGGCAGGTGGTGGGCAGGTGGTGGGCGGGTGGTGGTGGGCAGGGGGTGGGCGGATGTTGGGGGTGGGCAGGGATGCACACACACGCGGATTGGGCGGGTGGCAGGGCAGGTGGTGGTGGTGGGCAGGGACACACACTGCACACACACAGGCAGTGGTGGGCAGGTGGTGGGCGGGTGGTGGGCAGATGGTGGGCAGGTGGACGAACACGCGGGCAAGCGATGCGACCCAAGCAGGCAATCCAAAAAGTCGGCATGACAGTGGTGCAGTTAGCTCCGCTCCTTAATGCAAAAGCGTAAGCTGGTACACACAGCAGCAGCGACATGCGCAGTGATTTCCTTTTCGGCTCGACACAGCCATTTGGATGTAATCCGACTGACCTTTGACCTTCAACACAGCTCAACCCATCCAGTGGAATTTTATTCTGTTATTCTGACAAGCCCGCCAGACAGAACTCGCCAGCAGCTTTCAAATAACCGACATCTGAGGACGAACGGTCAACGGGAGATCAAACGTCAACGTGGTCACAGAAAAATCCGGCTGTGGAATAATTAATTGAAAATCCTGAAAATAAAATCACTGGACACGCGGCGGCTTGTCCTTGCATGCGCGCGGGCACATACCGTCTGACCGAACGAACACGGTGCGCGCGTTTCAGTAGTTCCGCTTAGGGTCTCGAGGAAACGATGGCTCAACCCAGGCATCACGGCTGACTCCCCAATCTTCACCCACAGAAGGCGATTTCTTGCAGGGGAAAATGTGAAAATGTCAATTTCACACTTGTCGGGTCGAAATTCGCGCAATCTTTACCCGATGCGCCAGCCCCAATCGGCCAATCTCAACCCGAAAGTGCACTTTGTCAGGCTGCGGGTCGGCTAACGGAAACACTGGCGCGTTTGCCTGCCAGTTATTTAGGTTTTGCGCGTGTGTGTGGCGGAGGTGCGCTGCTGACACAAGCCAAACGGGTGTGCGTGCGCGTCTGCTCGGCATGCACACACGCACACCGCGTGCTCTTTTCGCACATGCGTGCGTCCGGCGTCCGTGTGCTTCGTGTGTGCATGGGGCGAGTGGGTGGATCTGGGTGGGCGGCGTCCCGTTAAAGAATGTCCCGAACCGCTGTGGAACGATCAAGCGAGCGTGCGTGCGTGTGTGAATGCGCGTGTGCACACGGATGGTGCTCGGCAGCGGGAAAGCCGGGCGCCGCGCACTGGTGATGATGCCCTGCGCGCCGATCTAGAGCGCCGGCGTGAGCATACGTGCATGCGTGCGTGGATGCACGTGTGCATGCGGGTGGTGCTTGGCATGGGCAGCCGGGCGCATGGGCAGCCACGCACCGAAGATGATGCCCTGTGCTCCGCGGTAATACGACGACGTGAGCGTGCGGAAGCGCTCCTGCCCAGCCGTGTCCCACACCGAGAGCTTGCAGCGCTTGCCGCCGGCTACGAGGTGCTTGACGCGGAAGTCGACGCCTGCATGTGTGTGTGTGTGTGTGTGTGTATGTGTGCTTGTGCGAGCGTGGTAGCACGCGCTCGCCCGCCCCTTCTTCCCCTTAATGCGTTGACGTTTGGGAAGCCGCATCAAGTGGGCATGTCGGGCCGCCGTGCGGCATGCACGGGTATATCCATCAGAAGAGTGCATCTTCGGATTGAGTATCTGGCACCCCATGCGGCGCCAGCATCCGTGCCACACACACACGCACGCCGACGCACTGCGCCTGCCCCTGTTTGCCCCACCGATTGTGCTACACGTATTGTCGGTGAAGGTGTCGCTTGTGAACCGTGTGAGGATGCAGGATTTGCCCACGCCGCTGTCGCCGACGAGCAGAATCTGGGGGGCGGGTGTGGTGGCGCCCGAGGTGGCGGCAGGCGTGTGCATGGCGGCGCGTGCATGGCATGCATGGCTTGCGTGTGTGTGTGTGCATGCGTGCCCATGGAGCCTGTGGAGGCCACGAGTAACCCCTCCCACTTGCCTTGGAAGGTCGCCCGGTTGGGCACACGCAGAGGCACGCCCCATGTGCCCCGAGCATGCGCGCAACAACTACCTCAGCGCTCGTCCCCCTGGTTTCGCATAACAGGTGCACGGCCTGTCACTCACCTTAAATAGGTAGTCGTACGCCCCAGAGGGGGGCTCCATGCTGGCAGACCCAACCGCCCAACCCCTCCGCGCGCCACTCCGCCACTACGCCAGCTGCAGCGACAGGTGATAGGTTAGCAGAGTTAACACCAACACCACTCGGCGCAGAATTATCTGCGGCGTAACAACCCCAGAGAGTCCGAACAAGTGCGGGGGCGGCATGTGCCACCCCATGCTCTATCCCGCGCATTCATTCAGTTGCGCCTGCGTGCGTCCTTGTAACCTTGAGAATCCTTTCCACTTATTACTAGCGCACAGCCCGCCACCGCCCGTGTTCTCTGGCCTGCAGGCACAGGTACAGCTTGCAAATGCACGCTTGCAAATGCACCTGCCATCTGAGCAGCCACTTGGGAGATGGGTGCTGACATAGATGCATCTGGGCATGGGGGGCAGGGTGGGCATCATGGTGTGCGTGGTGCATGTCATGCTTGGTCAAACGCATGGCGGTCGGTCCGCATGGCGCATGGGCTGTCATGGTTGCTGGCGCATGGGTTTGACCCACCCACACTGTTCTACTAGTGAAGACCCCGTTCGCGCCACTGCTTCTGGGACAGGTGGTCAGGATGGACGGGCGCCGTTCCCAGCTCGATGACGTGCGCGGGCAGAGCCCAGAGAAGGTCCGCGTGTGGTGGGAGCCCACGGACGAGAAGGCGCGCAGCGACTACGGCGGCGCATGGTGGCCAGCAACGGTGCTCGACAAGCACAAGAACCGCTACAGGGTGCGCTACGACAACGGAGACGAGGAGGAGATCCACGCAGACCACGTGTCGCCGCTGGACACGCTGCCGTTCGCGTTTGGGGAAGAGGTGCGTGTGTGTGCGTGCGTGTGTGCGTATGTGCGGGGGGGGGGCGTTTGGTTTGGTGGGGTACCGCCAGTGGTGGTGCGCGTGTCGGGAGCCCTTAACGAGCCCACTGCCGGAGGCCCCCTTCCGGAGGCCCATTGCCGGACGCCAACTGCCGGAGCCCCCCCGCCACCCTTTGAGAGCTCATCTAAGCAGGTGTGTAGCACAGTTGGTAGGGCACTGCCCTTTGCAAGAAGCGGATCTGGCGTCTTGGCAGGTTGTTTTCTCTTCGCTTCCAAGCTTGAGCTCAGGCAGGCAGCAGGCGGCAGGCGGCAGCAGGCGACGAGGGCCCCAGCCAGCTCGTATTACGCCCACACAGTGCAGGGGCCCCCTACCACCAGTAGCCAGCCATCCCCAGAGTCAGTTGCTCGGGCTCCACGCGCCGAGCACGTCCGTATACACGCCTTCAGCGGTGCCCCTGCCTGTAGCATCCATCTTTGCGCCGATGCATGCCGCAGGAGGCGCTCGCGGTGGGCGAGTTCGCCGAGGTGTTCAACGGCTCCCAGACCGATCCGTGCGCGTGGCTGGGCCGCGTGAAGTGTGGCCTCGACGCGGGCACGTACGTGGTGGAGTACCCCTTCCACGACAGCGCGCCGGAGAAGATCAAAGCCAAGGACATCCGGCGCGCGCGCGTGATGGAGGATGGCGAGTGGCGGCTCATCAAGCCCGCGCAGACGTGGGCGGACGGCGAGGTCACGTCGCCGCAGGAGCTGGAGCTCATCTACGAGGACATGCTGGCGGAGGAGCTGCAGGCGCTGGAGCAGGCCAAGGCAGGAGGGGGGGGCAACAGCGGCGGCGGGGGCAAGCGCGAGACCGGCGGCCAGGTGGGGCGCGAGAGGAGCGCGCGAGGGAGGGGGAAGGAGGGAGGGAAAGGCGTGGGGGAGAGCGCGGGGCATGGAAAGTTGGGGGGGGGGGGGCCGATAACTAGCTAGGAGCGCGGTGGTGCTGCTGCCGACCCGCGACCTCACGTAGCCCGCACACGGGCTCACCACGCGGGATGCACCCCACCCGCCCGCTCACCCCCCACCCCACCCCCCACCGGTCACCCCCCCCCACCGGTGACCCCCCCCACCACCCTCCCACCAGCCGCAGGCAAGTGGCGCGTCCAAGCGCGCGCGCGGCGAGTCGGGCGCCGCGGGCCCTCGCGCGGTGGGCGCCGGCATGCGCATGGACGGCATGCTGTCGCTGTCGGTGACGGTCGACCCGGTCGAGGGCGACCGCAAGTTCTGCTTCATGCCGGTGCCCGCTGGGGCGCCGGTGCCGCCGGGCGCCATCCAGGTGCGCGCGCCGCACGGTCGGGGTGCTCTGGTAGTGTTTCTGCTCCTTAGTTCGGCATGCGCAGACTTCAGATTCGCAGCAGTGGCTTCTACCTGCTGGACCCGGCCATGATGATGATGAATTTTACAATCGTGTGGCCATGAGACGTTAGTTGGGCGTTGGGCTACGCAACCCGCCTGTACGACTTTATGGAAGACTCGGGATTTATAAATGTCCAGATAATTACAGACTGATAGGATGTTGGGCGGCCCCGGTGCCTTACCGGAACCACTGGGTGGTAGCAGGGCTGCGGGGCAAGGGCTCGGGGTCAACCACTTGCTGGTGCGCGTTGTCCACCTGATAGCGACAGGCTCCGTGTACAAAGTGCGCGCGTGTGTGTGCATGCAAACCTGCCAACACCGTGTAAACGCCCTATGCGCGCAGGGGAACTGAGCGCGTCGCAAACCAAATGGCCTCCCTCCCGCCCACCCACACCACCACACACTACCCGCTGCCACACCCACACACCCACCCGCAGGTCTTCTTCCACCAGAACGACGTTCCGCAGCTGCGCAGCGCAGTGGTCGCCGACACGTCAGCCCCGGCGCGGCGCGAGGCTCCCGCAAAGAAGCCAGCCGGCCGCCCGCGCAAGGACGAAGGCTCTGGCGCGCCCGCGCAGAAGGCGAAGGCGGCGCCGCGCACCGCGGAGCAGCTGTACACCGACCAGTTCCTCAGGTCGCTGCACTCGACGACCGCGCCGTCACCACTGACCACCTCACAGGCGAGCAAGGCGGCCGCCAAGGCATGGGCCGGCGCCGCTCCCAATGTGCGGCAGAAGTACGAGGAGATGGCTGCCGGCAACGACGAATCGCAGCACGGGCACTGACGAGCCGTGGGTGGCGCGCCATGGGTGGATGCACAGATGGGGGTGCTTCCAAACATTGCCTTCCAAAGGCGGGCTGCTCAAGCTTGGTGGGCGGATGAGCGCACCAGGTCGGCGCCCGGCTCTGATTTTGTTCCTACGCATTGGCTGGTGGGCGGGTGTCGCTCCTCGGGACAGCGAGCGGCTTGATGGATGGATGAGCGCACTGGTTCAGCGCCCGGCTGAGCGCACTAGGTCAACGCCCAGCTCTGATTTTGTTCTTGCGCATTGGCTGGTGGTCGGGAAAGCGAGCGGCGGTGGTGGCGGCGCTTGCGTGGCGGAGACCCTGCTGCGCTCTAAGGTGCAGGCGCTGCTGGGGTCGCTGGGCGTGGGGCGCGCGGCTGTGGCAGCATCGGGTGCCGTGCTAGCGCGCACGCGTCGTATGAGAGTGTGTGTGGTCGTGTGAGGCCGCACCGCTGAGTAAGAAACAACCTTGTTGTAACCGGTTGTGTTGAGGTGGGTGGTTGCACTCTGCAGAGCTGGCTGCGAGCGGGGGGCCTTTCCCCTCCTGTGGTGCGAGCCCTGCACAGACCCTTGTTCACATGGGCAGTGCTGCAGCAAGCGTCCCTTTGTTCGCATGGGCACTGAGCAGCAAGAAATGCTGCGTTGAAACAGCAGGCCTCTAGGCACTCTTCTGGAAGCAGAGGGACAGAGGGGGTGAAGTTGGGAGAGCTCTCCCACCCCCACACTTACCATGCCCTCACCGCGAGACTCTCACCGCGCATTTCGACGCCCTCCCTCTATCGCTTCAGCGCCTCAATCACACGCCATCGACGCCTGAGAGCCACGTGGCCACCTGGTTTCTGGCCCGTGCACTGGATCGGCGCCCCGTCTCCGCCTCTTCTCCACGCCACCCTGTGACGCGCTTCAGGCCTATACATCTCGTGTGCCACGCACGCGCGCCAAGTTTTGCTTACGTGAGCGGCGTGAGCACTCCCTGCCCCATGCGCATGCTGCTTCCAACCCCAGATCACGTCCCGTCCATGCCCACGGGCGCCTGGCCTGCCTGGCTGCATGCCATGCCGTGATGGCAAGGGCTGGGTGGTGCCACCCAACCGGCCCGACCAGAAACCAGAGTATGATGCCCATGCAAGCGTAGAGAGCATCCTGTATGCCACCTGCACCCTGCACTCTGCATGCACCGCCCCCCACCACCACCACACACCCTGCACCCCGCCCACCAGGGGCCCCTGCCGCCAACGCGTTGTGCCACTCCACTCCTCCCCCCAGGCACTACGCGTGGCGCACCGCTGCCTGCATCTCATCCGCCTGTCTGTCTGCCTGCCCACAGCCATCGCACACGATGCCTTCACTCGCCTGCCGTGACTTGAGGAAGCTTGTGCGCAAGCTGGGCGTGAACGCTCGCCCTGGGGAGCAGCAGCAAGCTCTGGCTGTATCATATCATCTGTGTTGTGAGGAGAATCAGGCCAACCACGCTGCCTTCGCTGCTGCCGGTGCCATCCCTCCGTTGGTGCAGCTGCTGGGGTCACGCCACGCTCACATGCCTCTGTTGGCTTCGGGAACACTGATGGGCCTAGCTCAGAATGCTGAGAATTGTGTCGCCATTGGTGCTGCTGGTGCCATCCCGCCACTGGTGCAACTGCTGAGGCATGACTCTCCAGATGTGGCGCATAGGCTTGCAGCAGGAGCTCTGTACGCACTTGCCGCGTTCGCTGAGAACGCAGTCATCTTCGTTACTGGTGGTGACATCCCACGACTGGTGCAGCTGCTGGGGCCAGAATCTCCAGAGGTGCAGAGCCATGCCATGCGCCACTGTCTCGTGTCGTGGTAGACTTTTGAACAACTGTCTCCCTTTCCCACACAATCGTCCTACAAAACGCGTCTCACAAACGCGCCTGTAAAGCACGACGCAGCCGAGATGGTGTGACACGTCCCCGTCTCCCTCCCTCCCCAGCCGCAGCTTGCGCCGCGCCTCAAACTGCCACCCACAGTGGTTGCGACACGCCCCTTAACCCCCTGTCCAGTATGCATCGCACCTGTGGTCTGCGCTCGGTCTCTGCTTTGCAGTGCACACTGCTGGCAGGAGGAGTTTTGGTCCATTTACATTGCTCTCGCTAGCGGGGTTGCTCAGCCCCGGAGGGAGACCAACCCACAAAGCCGCCCGTGTCTCCCCTCGCGTGTCGATTAAAAAAGAGTCAAGAGTGCACGTGTACTGCTACTACTACTACCTGCGACTCAGTCAGTCACAGCGCGCGCCGACGCGCGCGCTGCCGGGGCGGGCGCGCGCCCTCCTGCCTGTCTCTCACTTCTCACTTCCTCGAGCGCTTTGCCGTGGGAGCGGCAGGCGACGCTGCCGCCTTGGCCGGCGTCGCCTTCTTGGCGGGCGCTGGCGACGCCTTCTTGGCAGGCGCTGGCGACGCCGCCGCCTTGGCCGGCGTCGCCTTCTTGGCCAGCGCTGGCGACGACGCCTTCTTGGCCAGCGCTGGCGACGCCTTCTTGGCGGGCGCCGGCGCCTTGGCCTCCGCCTTGGCCGGCGCCTTGCGCGACTTCTTCGGCGCCGGCGCCTCCTCCTCGTCCGACACCGCCTTGTCCTCCTCCGACTCTGCCGCCTTGGCGGGCGCCGCCTTCTTGGCCGGTGCCGCCTTCTTGGCCAGCGCCTTGGCCGGCGCCTTGCGCGACTGCTTCGGCGCCGGCTCCTCCTCCTCCTCAGACCCCTCCTCGTCCTCAGAGTCGCCCTCGAGGCCCGCGTGGCCGTCCTGCCCCGCGTTGATCGCGGCCGCGATCTGGGGAGGGGTGGGTGGGTGGGTGGGGACAGGGCATTCGTCAAGAGGGGCCGGATCAGCCATCACGACACTCGCGCACAAGCAAGCCGTAGGCGCGCACAGACGGCCCTTGTGCGCGCACCATCTGATCGCCTGATCACCACCGTCACCATCAGCAGCGGCATCACACACCTCACCTTCCCCCCTGTTACCCTCGCCTGCTCTGACACATTGTGGCCGTGTCCTCTTCGAACACCCCCTCCTCCCACCCACACCCACATACACCCCAGACTCCCGCTGCGCGGCATAACAGCCATCCTCAGCAGCCACGAGCCACGATCCCCGCCCCCCCCCCCGAAATCCACCTGCTCTGCGATCTTGAGCATGTCGTCCTCGTTGAGCGCGCCGACCTTCTTCTTCCCGCCGTCCTTTGACTGCGCACGCGCCGGTGAGTTTGTTTTCAGCTTTTTAAGTAGCGTTCTGGGGGCCAACGTCCCGCTGACCATCTCGACTGCTGCCTTAGACTTGACCGTAAGCCGTCAAATGCATACCATTTTCAAGCTCTTGACGAGCTATATCGCGTCAGACCACCAAGCAACTTGGGAAATCGCTGGAAACCGTCCACCAGCCAAACTCTAACCAAGACAAGCCCCCCCACCCCCAGCATTCCCCCCCGACCCTGACCTCTTTGCCTGTGCCGAGCAGCAGCTGCTCGAACAGGTAGCTTTCTTCTGGCTTTCTACCACCAGCCCAAACCCAAACATAAACAATACCCCCCTCCCCCCCTGAACAGTCTCACTTGCAGCAATGTTTAACCCCAAACCAGCCCTAAACCCACCATGACCCTCTGTGCCTGCGCCACGAGCAGCAGCTGCTCAAACACATGTAGCTTTCTACTGGCTTTCTACCGCCAGCCGAAACCCAAACAATACCCCTGCACCCCCCCCCTGAGCATGGCTGTTGGTGTTCAGGTTACTAGCTAACCCAGACTCGCTTGCAGCAATGTTAAAACCCCAAACCCACCTTGACCATCTTTGCCTGCGCCGCGAGCATCAACGTCTCAAACATGTCGTCGTCGACCAACGCGCCCTCGTCCTCGTCCTCGCTCCCCTCCACGACCTCGTCGTCCTCCTCCTCCGCCTCCTTCTCCTCCGCGCGCCGCCTCTTGCTGCCCGCTGCCTCGGCCTTGTCCTCCTTCGGAAAGTAAGGGTAAGGGTTTCAGGGTAAAGAGGTGCATGGTTTACGAGCGACAGGCCTAGCCTCCGCCTCCTACTCCTCCGTGCGCCGCCTCTTGCTGCCCGCAGCCTTGAGTTGGGGTTGAGAGGAGAAAATCGGTGCATGGTTCAGAGGGGAGGAGAAGGGGTGCATGGTTTACGGGCGTCACCCCCCCACGCGCCGCCTCTTGCAAGCCCCCCCGCCCCCCTCCATCCGCCCCCTCGCCCTGACCCACTTTCCCGACACCCACCGTCCCAAAACCGCGAACTCACCTTATTGTCCTTGTCCTTGCCCCCCTTGTCCACGCCGTCCTTCCCGCCCTTGTCCGCCTTCTTCGCACCCCCTACTTCTCCCAAGACCCTTGCTCCCCCCCGCCTCCCCCTCGCCCCCCGACCTCCTCTCCCCCCCCCCCACCTTCTTGCCCCTGTCCTTGCCCCCCTTGTCCGCGCCGTCCTTGCCGCCCTTGTCCGCCTTCTTACCAAGACCCACCTATACCAAGACCTAAGACACACCTCTCCTCCCATTTCCCAATACCCACTTTCCCGACACCCACCTCCAGAGACCTCCAAGGACCCACCTTCTTGTCCTGGCCCCCCTTGTCCGCGCTGTCCTTGCCGCCCTTGTCCGCCTTCTTACCAAGACCCACCTATACCAAGACCTAAGACACACCTCTCCTCCCATTACCCAATACCCACTTTCCCGACACCCACCTCCAGAGACCTCCAAGGACCCACCTTCTTGTCCTTGCCCCCCTTGTCCACGCCGTCCTTCCCGCCCTTGTCCGCCTTCTTCGCACCCCCTACTACTCCCAAGACCCTTGCCCCCCCCCGCCTCCCCCTCGCCCCCCGACCCCCTCTCTCCCTCGCCCCCCGCCCCACCTTCTTGCCCTTGTCCTTGACCCCCTTGTCCGCGCCGTCCTTGCCGCCCTTGTCCGCCTTCTTACCAAGACCCACCTATACCAAGACCTAAGACACACCTCTCCTCCCATTACCCAATACCCACTTTCCCGACACCCACCTCCAGAGACCTCCAAGGACCCACCTTCTTGTCCAGGCCCCCCTTGTCCGCGCCGTCCTTCCCGCCCTTGTCCGCCTTCTTCGCACCCCCTACTACTCCCAAGACCCTTGCCCCCCCCGCCTCCCCCTCGCCCCTGACCCCCTCTCCCTCGCCCCCCCGACCGACCTTCTTGCCCCTGTCCTTGCCCCCCTTGTCCGCGCTGTCCTTGCCGCCCTTGTCTGCCTTCTTCGCCGACCCTCCCTTGCCCTCCTTTGTGTCGTCGCCTCCCTTGCCCTGCTTCGCTGCGCCGCCCTTGCCTCCGGCCGCGGCGGTGGTGGTGGCGGTGCTCGTGCCCGCCTTGCCGCCCTTGGCGGCGGTCGCCGTGGTGACAGCCGCTGCGGCAGCGGCCGCGGCGGCAGCCTTCTGCTTCAGCAGCTTTGCGGCCTCCTTCTTGGCCGCCGCCTTCTGCGCGTCGCAAGGCGGGGGTGGGGAGGGGGGGGGGTGCACGCGTGTGAGGGGGGGTGCATGCAAAGGATGGGGTGCGGGGCGACAGCCTTCTGCTTCAGCAGCTTTTCGGCCTCCTTCTTGGCGGCCGCCTTCTGCGCACGTTGCATGGCGGGGGTGGGGAGGGGGAGGGCAGGTGTTGGATGGATGCACACATGCGGTGCACGGTGCTCCTCAAACAAGCGCATCTCCCGAATCCTGTCTGGCGTCGACTGTATCTCATGCACAGAGAGGGAGAGAGAGAGACAGACAGAGGGAGAGAGGGGGAGAGGAAGGGAGACAAGAGGGAGAGAGAGACATACGCTACAGCACAGTCCCACTCTCATGCGTCGCCTTCCCGCTGTCATACACACACACACAGACACACACACGCACACACACACACACATGCACACACACCTGCACCGCGGGCGGGCGCAGCCGGTCGGTCGACCGCGAGGCCGTCCCCTTCACAACCGGCGCGTCTTCGGCGTCAGAGCCCTCCGCCTCTGACTCCTCCTCGCTGGAGTACTCTTCGGACTGCTCGTCCTGATTGTGGGGGGTGCCGGGTGAGGGGTGTGAGGACGCGGTGTGGGGTGTGAGGACGGGGTGTGGGGTATGAGGGCAGGGTGTTGGGAGCGCCCTCGGCATCAGATCCGTCTGCCACCTGGAGTGCTGCTCCCGACTGCTCGTCCAGCGTGTGGGGTATGAGGACGGGTATGGGGCCATCGGTGCCCTTGGCCTTGTCTTTGTGTACGCACGCACGCACCCACCCACATGCACACACAACACAAGCAGACACGCACCACAAGCGGGCACGCAACACAAGCACGCTTGCAAAACGATCAGGCAGACGGCACACGCACACACCTCGCCGTCGCTCTCCCACTCCTTCTCTCCCGCCTTGCCGCCCTTGCCCTTGCCAGCAGCAGCCGCGGCAGCCTTGGCCTGTACGTGTATGGGTGGGCCAAGAGGCTTGGTCAAGAGGCTTGGTCAAGAGGATGGGTCAAGAGCACGGAGGGTCGGGTCTGTTTAGGCGGTCTGTCTGTGGGGGGCTGATGGTTGGCTTCCAAGCTTTGAGACCAAGACCAAGACCAAGACCGAGACCGACATTGGGCAGAGTATATGCATGGTTTGTGGTTGAGAGGCTTAGGTATGGAGGTGTGCAGGCCACGCGCTCGTGTGACAAAGGGTGTGCACGCGCGTGTGCGCACAGAGCTGTGTGTGCGCACAGCTGTGCGCTCGCGTGTTCATGCACGCGCGTGTGGAATTGCGCGCGTGTGTGTGCAGCAGCAGGTCGGTCATCACCTTTGATGCCGACAGCCGCTCGCGCTTCTTGATGTCCTTCTTGCGCTGCTTCTCCCCCAGGCGCGCCGCCTGCATCTGCTCGCGCATCGCCTGGTGTGTGTGCGTGCGTGCGTGTGTGTGTGTGTGTGTGTTTGCATGTGTGTGCGCTGCTTCTCCCCAAGGAGCATCGCCTTCATCTGCTCGCGCAGCGCCTGGTGTGTGTGCGCGCGTGTGTGTGTGTGTGTGACTGTGTGGTGTGCGTGCGTGCATGCGCGTTGTTTCTCCCCAAGGTGCATTGCCTTCATCTGCTCGCGCAGCACCTGGGAGGGGGCGTGTTTGTGTGTTTGTGTGTGTACGTGCGGGTTTGCTTCTTGCGCTGCTTCTCCCCGAGGCGCGTGCGTGTGTGTGACTGTGTGTTTGTGTGCGTGCGTGTGTGTTGCTTCTCCCCGAGGCGCGTCGCGTTTATCTGCTCCGGCAGCGTCTGGGAGGGGTGTGCGTGTTTGCAAGCGTGGTGTGCGTGCGTGCTTGCATATGTGTGTGTGTGTGTGCGTACTGCGTGTCCCCCAGGCGAGCCAGCTTCATCTGTTTGCGCAGCACCTGGGAAGGGGGGGGGCGTGTTTGCTTGTGTGTGTGTGTGCAGGTTTGCGTCTGTGTGCTGTGTGCGTGCGTCTGTGTTGCTTCTCCCAAAGGCACCCCCTTCTGCTCTGACGCAGTGCGTTGGTGAGAAGAGGCGGCAGGAGTGGGCGAGAATACGTCGGTGGTGAGCATGTGTGTGTGTGATTGTGGGTGCGTGTGTGGAGGGGATGGAAGGACGGGTGGTGGTCCAGATCACAGGTGCGGGCGACGGCACGGTACAGCAGAGACACGCGCACGCATGCATGCACGCACCCATGTGTGCTTACGCAGCTTGCACCCACTTTCGTGCGCCTGGCCTCCCCTGCCACCTGCAGCTGCCACGCGATCGCACACACACACACACACACACACACATACACACATGAATGCGTACGACGGAGTGCAAGTCAACCACAAACCACACACACACGCACGCGGCCATAGGCGTCCGACGGACTGCAACATCGGCCACACTCACACACACACACACACACGGTCACGCACACACCTTCTTGCGCCTTGTGGCCTCCTCCTCCGCCGCCTGCAGCTGCTTCGCGACCGCACACACACACACACGCACACGCACATACACACACATGAAGGCGTACGGCGGAGTGTAAGTCAACCACACACGACACACACACCACGCGATCAAAGGCGTCCGACGGACTGCAACATCGACCACCCACACACCCACCCACACCCACAACACACCCACACACACCTTCTTGCGCCTCGTCGCCTCCTCATCTGCCGACATCTGCGACCCCCCCCTAGAACCCCACAAACGGCGTCCGACGGAACTCAAAATCGACCCCCCACACACCCACACACCCACCTTCTTGCGCCCGTCGCCTCCTCCTTCACCGCCTGCAGCTGCTTCGCAACCCCCCTTACAACCCCACACAAGCGTCCGACGGAATTCAAAATCGACCCCCCCACACACACACCTTCTTGCGCCTCGTTGCCTCCCCCTCTGCCGCCTGCAGCTGCTTCGCGACCCCCCCCTACAAGCACACACAAGGCGTCCGACGGAATTCAGAATCACCCCCCCCACACACACACCTTCTTGCGCCTCGTCGCCTCCTCCTCCGCCGCTTGCAGCTGCTTCGCGACCTCGGGCCGCTCCTTCTTGAGCGCTCCGAGCTCACGCTCGTAGCGCTCCTTGTCGGCCTGTGGTTGATGGATATCACAGTCTTGTTTGACACCATTCGTGTAAACGATTTGTGTCGGCGCTCGGCCCAGTTTGTGCTGCAAGCCATGGCAGTCGGTCATTAAATGGCAGCGTGCGGGTGTGGAATCCAGGCAAGTAAGAGAGCGCAGAAGGGCCGCTCCCTCTTGAGCGCTCCGAGCTTGCGCTTGTAGCGCTCCTTTGACGGCCTGCGATGCCGTGTGAATTGTGTGTTTGTGTGCCATTCGCATTCAATCATTGAATCGTAGCGCGTGTGGGCATGGCAACCAGGCAAGTAAGAGAGCGGAGAAGGGCCGCTCCTGCTTGAGCGCTCCGATCTCGCGCTCGTAGCGCTCCTTGTCTGCCTGCAGTTGCGTTTGCGTTGCAAGCAGTGTCGAGTGTCGCTTAAGTTGACAACGATGATGATGGCGATGCAGTTGTCGATGACATATTTTGAGTGCAGATGCAGCGGCAATTGCCAGGCAAGGAGCAATCGTGATCGCCCTACCACATTCCCAACGCCTGAGGTGGCGCCTAAGGCAAAGCCTTCACTTGCGCGTATCAGGCAGCGCCTCGGGCGCTCCGAGACCATCCGAGGCGCAACCTCGACCACCGGCACCGCCTCAGGTACCACCTTAGGCACCCACCACCGCCTGAGGCGCACTCCAACCGCCTCGGGCGTTATGACCGCCTTGACTTGCGCAGATCAAACGTTAGGGCTGTGGAAGGGCTTGGCCGCCCCCCTTCCCCCCACACACACATGCACACACACACACGCACACACACACGCACAACAAACCTTGGCCGTGTTCTCGTACTTCATCTTGTCGAGCTCTTTCATCTTCTCCCACTTGATCTTCGCGTTCGCACGCACCGCACTCTGCGTGAGGAGACGTGATGATGATGGGTGAGCTTACAGTCCACCTTTTCGCGATTATACTTTTGGTTCCAAAGCTACCTGGGTGGTACAGGGTGGATCTGGGGCCTAGTGCCCTGTCTAGACCCAGTGTGCGCGCATGTGGGGGTTAACCCTCACCCCTACCAGGTAGCCAGCCAGTTTCAGCCTGAAACTGAGTTAAGGTGTCGGGCGCTAGCGCCGACACTGGTCTCAAACATCATTACTGGTGTCACACAGACTGTTTTATCCATCAAAGCTACAGCAAGACTAGGAGGCAGCAGGCATGGAGGCCTGTCAATAGGGGCGGGGGGGGGGGGGAGTCGCACGGTAACGCCGCCCACACTCGGTGGCGGGCGCCAAGCAAGCAGCGCCACAGTGCAGGCTCTACACTGCAACCCCTCCTTGGCCGGAGGGGGTGGGGGGGGGGCAGATGATCGATTTCACAGTCTGTTACCAGTCTCTGACCCCTGATGATGGAGGCGACAAGTGTTTAAAACTCTGGGTGCAGGCAATCAGTCCGGAGCGGGATACGTATATAGTACACGCAAGTGTCGGCGCTGATGCGGGACCCCCGACTGGTAGGGGTCGGCTGCACTGCCCTACCACATTCACAACGCCTGTGGCGGCGCATAAGGCGTCCCATTCCATGGCGCGGATCAGGCGGCGCCTCAGGCGCTCTGACCGCCTGAGGCGCCGCCTGAGGCTCACCCACGATCGCCTCAGGCGTCGCCTTAGGCGTTATCCAAACCGCCTCAGGCGCCACACCGACCGCCTCAGGCGCACAACACCGCCTGAAACGCACCCTGGACCATTTCAGACGTTGTGACCGCTTTCCATGGCGCGGATCAGGCGTTGGGATTTTGGTAGGGCTGCGAGAGGCTGGACCCCCACAGCAGTGGTTCTGCTAACTAAGGATATTGGGGTAATAATAATCATAGCTCAACCCGGGCCTTGGAGCTTACTTCCTCAACCTCAACCCGACTCGACAACCCGGTGTCGCAGGTGTGCGGGTTGGCTCACGGAAATACTGCCCCACAGCGTGCGCTACACGCACGCACGCGCTATACCTAGACACTGGGCCGCCAGATATAGATCGGGGCGCAGGGGCGTCGGGCGCGGGGCCGAGTGGGTGATGAGGCGGCGGTGGGGGGGAGGGGGGGGGGGCATCTACGCGCACCGCCCTTCGTAAAGACAGATGGATCGAGGCGCGGTCGGCTTCCACAGGGCTTAAGTTAGTTAGTAGGTGATTGACCGGGGGGGGGGAGGGGGGCGACGTTCACCCTGAGCGCGCCGTTGGCGCTGCCTGTGCAAAGCCTCTATGTCTCACACACGCGCGCCCTGAGAGCAGCACCTACTACAGCACAACCTTCCAGGACCCCCCCACGCACACACGCACACACACACACACACGCCGCACACACACACATGCACGCACACCTTGAGCGCGCCGTCGGTGCCGGGCGCCGTTGCGACCGCGCGCAGCATCTCGGCGGCGTAGAGTTCAAACGCAGACTTGACCGGCGCCTTGGGCAGACCAGCGATCGCAGCCTTCGGCAGCACCGTGCCGACACCGCCGTGCTGCCACACCGCGGCCTTGGCCCAGTCTGCGGGCGGGCGGTGTGTGCACAGGCGTGTGTGGGTAGGGGCGTGCCATGCTGGGCCATGCAGACGTCTCATGCATAGCCACGTCCTGAACGGCAGCCTGTCCTGCTGCCCCCTCTTCTACACACGCCAGCCCTGGCCTTGCTCAGCTCTGTCACCCCCCCGTCCGATGCATCCAAACGCCCGCGGCCCCAGCGAGCATGGCACCCACCCACGAGCGTGGCGTTGGGCAGCTCTGAGCGCTTAGCCACTCCCGTCTCTCCCTGCTTGTCCGACTTGGTCAGGGACGACGTGGGCAGCTTGTTGGCGTAGAACGTGTTGCGGTTGATCTTGGAGAGCGCCGAGGGGTCGGCGGTGCGAGCCGACCGACGGGTTGAAGCATTCAAATCTCCCTCCTTGCCCTGCCCGAATGGAGTACCCATCACGACATTAGCGGCTGCCATGGCTGCTTTGGTGGTGGGGGAGGCTGGATGGATTCAGGAACCTACTGAAAATTTATTCGAGAACTAATTGAATGAGTGTGAGTGTTCACACCTGCAACCTGCTAAATCCTGCAAATCGGTTCGCACCTTGCATCACATATGCGCGCGCTCACACACACTCCTTCCATGGCCCCCCCACACACAAATGCACTACAGGAGTTGAGGTGGGAATGAGTTGTGGTTCCTGGCCGGCTCTCAGAACCGTGTGGGTAGTATATTTGTTTTTGCGGTTTGTCACAACGGGGGACTACAGGTGCTCGGGTGTGTGATATAATGGATATCACAAACCATGTGTGGACGAAGCCAAGACCCCTCACACCCTCCTTGTGACGAGCCTTAGGAGCAAGGGCAAGGGCGGCCTGCGCAGTGGTTTTCTTTTTAGGAGTTTTAATTAATTATTCCACAGCCAGATTTTGCTTTGAACGCGTTGACTGTTGACCTCCCGTTGGCCGTTTGTCCTCAGATGTGGGTTATTTGAAAGCTGCCAACGAGGTCTGTCTGGCGGGCTTGTCAGAATAACAATCCACTGGATGGGTTGAGCTGTGTTCAAGGTCAAGGTACAGCCGGAATACAGTCAAATGACTGTGTAGAGCCGAAAAGGAAATCACTGCCTGCGCAGGACCGGAGGTCCTTTGCACCTCCCCGGCTTGGTAATGTGAAGGGAAGATTGCAAGGGACAGTGCAGCTCCCCCTTGTGCACCTCCCGTGCACGTGAGCGAGGAGAGATTACAGGGAGTGTCACATCCTGACACTTGCAGTTCGTACCACACCAGGGACCTGCATGGCCGCCCACGGCACCATGCAGCCAAGCTATTACACGTCTCACGGCTCTCAACTACCGCGAGTACTACAGGCAGTGGATGCTACAGTAGAGATTGGCTGCTCGAGGCACGAGGTGCGTGCGCAGGACCGCACCTGTCCGGGGCGGAGAAGGAGCGCGCAAAGCATGAGTGTGGACGCCATGGAGTAGCAGGGGCAGCAGTCGTTGGCGTGCGTCTGAGCAGGGTTGTGCAATATGCCGTGTTCTTCGTTTTTTGACTGTGTTCTGTGTTGACAACACGGAACACGGAAACACGATACGGAACATGGTGAACGGTGGTAGTGTGAACGGTGGAAGTGTGGCCGCAATAAAAACACAACCCTACAAATCACCGACACCGACACCGACTCCGAACTAGGCCTTCAAGGCTTGGCCCAGAGCCAGTGCTCATGTGTATAGGGTGGGGCTACTAGTAGTAGACTAGTGATGTTGCTGTGGCATGTGCTTCTTGACACCACGGTGTTGTTGCGTGTGCTCACGCACGTGTGTGGTGCTTAGACTGAAAATGCTTGTTCTCCCACCGTGTTCTCCCACCGTGTTATCCAAAGCAAATGCCGTGTTCTCATATCGTGTTCTCTACCGTGTTCCGTATTGTGCAACCCTATGCCTAGGTGTGGAGTTCCTTCAACGAGTTATGCAAGGCCTACTGCGGCATCTTGCAAATTACGCAGCTTGTTACGCAGCTTGTTATTTTAGTCTTGTGTTTAAGAAGATATAGATCTACCGTACATGCCCTTTGCCTTCGCGCGTGGGTAAAACATCTGGATTATTTAATCATCGGCGGGGGTCACTTTTCGCGATTTGTGATCGTTCTCAGCTTCGCCGGGGGGGGGGGGAGGGGGTCCAAAACGTTTTGTTAACAATACTTCCTCGTGAAGGCAAAGGGCCAGCAAGGGGCGCGTACGGTAGTGCTGCGTTTAACGAACTGTGGGTTCGAATAAATGCACCCCCCCCCGTGCACCTGGCTGTCGTTTGAGCTCCCACACAAATCGCGGTCGCACCTCAGCGCGGCAGCCCCTTCACCGAGAGGTCCCTTCAAGAACACGCATGGCCGTGGTCTCTAGGGGTCATAAACTAGCCTCAATAAATCGATTATATGTCGGATGCGATTTGCAACACCTCCATGGTGAGCACACCACACCAAGAGAGAGAGGGGTTTACAATCACACCAAGCCACGCCACGCACACCACCAGACCACACTGCCAGATATGTGACTCACCACAGTTACTCAGTTAGGCGCTGTTACACTTTCGAAGACGAGATACGAGATACGAGACAACCTTCGTAACTAGTGCTATCGTTTCGTGTATGAGACATGAGCCTCGAGCTCGTGGCCGCAGCAGCAGAATGCAACCACTCGTCGCCGACACTGGATGCCCCCCCGCTGCCTGCAGCAGCTCAGCGCAGCGCAGCTGAGGTGCTGGAAGGTTTCGCTGCAGTTCAGGCGTCAATGAATGAAAAATTCGACGAAGCCAGCGCAACCATGGCGAAGCTCGAGACACTGTGGCTCCAGCTCAGGGAGTCTCCGCGCGTTTCCACTGAGTCCACCACCGAGTCACTTGCTAGCCAGGAGAGCAGTTCAATGGCCCTGTTCACACAGGGGTCCAGCGAACAGGCAGGCCTGGCACCTGCGGTGTTGCAGATCCAAGCGGATCCGCTGCTCAGCCTCAAGAAGGAGCTGCATGCCGTGTGGAAGGATATGAAAGCTGCAAGGCCCTTTGTGTCATACGGCAGCACCGCCCCGCTGAAGCAAATGTCGTTGGTGAAGAGGAGCAACCTGAGCGCCTCCATGGCCTCCATGGTCGAGGTGGTGAGTGTGCAACAGTTGCGCGTACGTGCGCGTACGTGCAACAGTTACAACGCAGTTACAAACAAAGACCCGGCAGCACCTCGTGCTCGCTCCAAGGGACCACCATAGTGCCGCTGTGCTGTGCTCACCCACCCCCACCCCAACCCTCCCTCGAAGGAGCAGCGCAGCGTCTCGAGCTCGAGCCTGCTGAACGGCATTGGTGTGTACCCGCTCGGCACGCGCAGCAACGGCCACCTGCACACCGAGGCGCACGCGCCAACAGAGCACCAATCGCGACCATTCAGCAGCCACGCCTCAACACGCTTGCGACGCGTCAGCAACACGTCTTCCGGCGACGGCCCGATCGACTCGGCCGCTGAGTCTGACGCTGCTGCTGCTGCTGCTGGCGGTGTCGGCGGCGTGCAGCGCTCGGCACGGTCGATGATCAACTTGAGCTGCAGCAGCCGTGACGAGCTCACGTTAACGCGCCGGGTGCCGGGCATTCGCTCGGGCTCGGTGAGCATCAACGAGGAGGCCCTGTCCCATGGCGGCAACCACCACCGCGACCGCTATCCCGACGCAGACGCGGCCGGCACGCTGCTGTCAGGGCAGCTCCTCTGCCGCGAGGTTTTGAGCGGGGACTTGCACGGGCACGGGTGCACGCTGACAAAGGTGCAGCACTCCAACAGCGGCAGGCACATTTCTTGGGCGGCCGGTGACCAAGACAGCGCGCTGTGCAGCACGCCCACGGTGCTCAATGCACCACTGTCCTCTCTGAGCACCGCGCCTGCCGCGTCGGCTGCTGGCACCTTCAGCCGGCCGGTGGGCTCCTTCGACAGCGTGAAACCGCCGCTCTCGGGGGCGTCCCTCAACCTGACGCTGCCAGCAGACGCAGCACACGCCTGTCCCGCGAGGACTCCAGGGCGCTGCCCATGCTTGAGAAGCTCAGCCCTACCAAAATCCCAACGCCTGATCCGCGCCATGGAAGGCGGTCATAACGTCTGAGACGGTCCAGGGTGCGCCTCAGGCGGTGGTGGGCGCCTGAGGCGGTCGGGGTGGCGCCTGAGGTGGTTAAGATCACGCCAAGGCGACGCCTGAGGCGATCAGGGGTGCGCCTCAGGCGGCGCCTCAGGCGGTCGGCGCGCCCGAGGCGCCGCCTGATCCGCGCCATGGAATGGGGCGCCTGAGGCGCCGCCTCAGGCGTTGTGAATGTGGTAGGGCAAGGCGGCAGCTGTGGCCCCCACAGCTCCCTCGCGCTCAAGCCCAGGCGGCGGGCTGCTCGCCAAGCTCGGCCTCAACCAGAGCTGACTAGGCTCCCCCAACACACACACACACACACACACACAGCCGCTGGAACGACTCCCCATATTTGGTTGCCCGCCAGCACGTCTCACTGGGGGGGGGGGGGGGAGGGAGTGGGAGGGGGGGGGGGAGCGCACGCGTGCGCGGCCAAATTGATGTGACAGAGGCCGCTCAAATCACGCACACTGTGGACGTGCGCTTGTGTGAATGGCGGCACCTCGGCATGCAGACTTCATCACCGCGGCATGGGATTGATTGACCAGCGAAGAATGTTGTGTCGTGTTTTTACTGAATGACACAGCAGCTGGCACCGGGGGGGGGGGGTTGCTAGAGGCGCTTCAAATCAAAAGCTGTACATCTTGTTTTGATTGCTTGGTTTGACCATCTTCACACACCATAATGACAATGTACACACTCTGTACTGACACCATGCACACACGTATTCTGTCCTGCTGTATGTATAAAGTTGCAGTGGAAACAAACATCAAAGCAATTAAGGTTTGCGGGAGCAGACCTCGCGGGGTACACTCGGAGGATTTGCTCACACTGTTTTCCGCACACACACACACACACACACACATGTTGTACTATAGCACATTGTTTTTAATTATGATCGGGGGGGGAAGGACAGGAAAGCAGATTTTTAGACCCCGTGCCCCAAAACTTTGAATTTGGACACCGGTCCGGCCCCATGCCCCCCTCCCCTCCCTTATTTACGTCCATACCCAACCAAAAAAACGGCCACGGGGGGCATAATGTGTGTCTTGTGTGTTAACTCAGGGTCTAGGCGCTCGCATTGTGTTACGCTTTCGACGACGACGACAGGGCCCACCTGCAAGGTTGCTGCTCGCTGCCTCCCCCCAAGCACTGTGTGTCACACGCGCACTCCGTCTTGAGAGACGAGGGCGCGTGCAGCAGTTTCTGTCTTGGGCCCCCGGCATACCACTGGGCCACGTGCGGCCCTCCGCCTCGCCTACCTGCCTTCTGTCACGGGAACACACGGCGGCGCATTTCCGCCGCGGCGCATTTCTGCCGCGGCGGATTTCCACCGCGGCGGATATCCGTCGCTGCCCTTGCACGCGCATACTATTATTCATGCATGCAAGGGGCGTGACACTGCCCCGTGTCACCTTCTGCTTAAGTCCCAGCCCTCGGTGTCTCATCTTGCCTACCGCCAACGACGATGTGCGTTACCATGGCCAAGGCGTGTCCCTCGTGTGTGCCGGTGTGAGTATGCGGCGGCTGTGCCGGGTGGTGGCAGGCGATGATGATGATGAGAGTTTTACAATCCACTGCCGGCGGTCACACGTTCGGTTCCAAAGCTCCAGCGGGACTTAAGAGAGCAGGCACGAGGCCCACCAAAGAAAGGTTAAGCTACAAAGGTAGCCCACAGTAGCGCCAAACCACGGCGTGGCGGGCACCAAGCAAGCAGCATGCACCCTGGACCGACACGCGGCTGTAGGGAGAGATAGTAGCGCGGCTGCTGTGGTCTGCATACCGTTTGGGTGTGTGGGTCTGTGGCAATGCACGCACGTGTGGCAGCAGGGCATCATGTGTGCGAATGGATGTCTGCGCATCTGTGGCCACCGCGCCCCGACGCGTTTCCACCCCCCACCCACGGCCCACATGCAGGCGATGCTCAACGTGCTAGCCGCCCAGGGTGCGGGCGAGGTCACACTGGTGTCTGCGCGTACAGATGCCGATGCAAGTGCAGCCAAGCTCTCGCGCGCACGGGAGGGTGCGGCCGTGGCGGACCCGCGCGCGCACGCCGCGGTGCTGGCGTGGGGCCTCACGTTAGCGCGGGCGAGCGCAGTGCAGCTCAATGCAGCGCGTGTAAGTGACAGTGGTGGTGGTGGTGGTGGTGGTTGTGGTGGTGGTCGGGGGAGGTCTGTGTTGAGGCTGCGTGCGCGCGCTCGTGTGCGGATCATGCGGGTGTGTGCCGCTTGCTGCTCGTGCGTGTTGTTTTCCCAGCCGGCTTCAGAAGGGATCCACAGTTGTGTTCATAGGGGTGCGATGGATGTAACAACTCATCATCACCATCTCGTCGTGCGCTCCCGCCGCAACCTGCGCGAGGTGGACCCGTCGGCTGTCGTCTTCGACGTCCTCAGTGACCGCGAGGAGGCGCAGCACCGGGCGCTGTGGCCCGCTTTCCTCGCCGCCAAGGCTGCGGGGAAGCGGGCGCAGTTCCACCGCGCGTGCCTCGTCGTTGACGGCGAGCGGGTGCCTGCACCTGCTTGCTAGATGGCATTCCCTCTGGGGGTGTTTTTGAAGGGGAGGTGGCGCCACACGCGTGCGGTGGCGGGTGCGGTGTGGTCGCTGAGTAGAGTGCTGCGGCGGGTGTGCTACTAGCCCCGCTTCCGGTGGTCTGGGGGAGGGCTGTTTGGTCCCTTCATGGTTTTATACCTTGGGTCCGCCCTCTGGCCATTTGAGGGGCTGGGTGTGCAGCCTGCACAGTGGTGCTGCTTGCTTGGCGCCCGCCACCAAGTGTGGATGGCGTTACCGTGGGCTACTTGTAGCTTGACCTTTTGTGGGCCTTGAGCCTTGATTCTCTAAGTCCCACTGGAGCTTTGGAACCGTACGTGTGACCGCCAGAAGTGGATTGTAAAACTCTCATCATCATCATCTCATGGGACATGTCCTCGCGCAACAGGAGCTCGCAACAGGATTGTTGCAGCCGCGCGCGTGCGCCATCCCCTGCTTGCTGCCCTGCTAAGTCACCCGATGTGTCGTGGCCCCCCCATCGAACGAAATTACAAGGCGGGTCGTGGAAGCTGCTCGGTTGGGCGAGACTTCGGCGGGACGCGGCATAAGTTGGGACGCGGAGATCGAGAGATGTACCGCCTGGCCTTGTGAAGCACGGTCGCACGCTGCCCCTCCTCCCACGCCTAAAAACGCGGGTGGGTGTCGCTGTAAGGCATTGCAAAGCAGAGAGCCATCGCAAGCAACACAGACTCCCCCTGCCGCCGCGACTGCTAGGCCTTGTGCGTCTCAGATGGCTCCCTCCCAGCGCAGCGCCTCTCCTCGCCGCCGCTCCACAGCCTCCCCCTCCCTCATGCCGACGATGCTGGCTGCCATCGTGGCGTGCCTGCTGCTGTGTGGCGCGACCGCGGCGCGCGAGCTCAAGCAGACCCCCCAGATTGTCGCGCCTGGCGGAGGTGGTGATGAGGCAGGCGTGCCTAGGGAGCTGCTTGCAGGGCTGCTTCTGGTTGCAGAAACTTGCAGAGAGAGGGAACACTATGTTGCTGGTTGCAGCCCCTGCCTGTCTGCCTGCCTGCTTCCGCGTGTTCTCCCTCTGCTGACGGCCCCCCGTCGTCTCCCTTTGCCTGCCACGCACGCACCTCCCACTCGTGAGCTGACCCATGTTTGCCCACACCACACATGCAGCGTACACTGCCGGCCCTGCCTGCAACGGCCAGACCCTCCATGTTGAGTGCCCTGCCGGCCAGACCATCTCTGACGTCGTGACCGTGTTCTACAGTTACAGTTACAGTTACATCGGCTTTCCAGCAAGGACTACCTCTAGTCCTAGTACCACCGCCTAGACCCAAGTCCAGTTCTGGCCCTAACAATTACTTGTGAGGGGCGGTAGCCACCAGCCGGCTGCCTGCCAATGTGTAGTCCCAGAGCAAAAAGGAGAGCTATTGTGCGACGCCTCCAAAATAGGTCCTAACTGCTTCTAGGGGATAGGGGGTCAAGTGGCGCTTGCCAATCTACTTGACCGCCGTGGTGGAGGGGCCGGCGCCTGAGGGGCAGCCGGACCGTACACCACGGCTCTCCACCCGACCCTATCCTGAGCACGCTCAAACGCCGTGTCCGAAAAAGTCTTCCAATCAGAACGAGTGCCACTAGTTTCGCCTAGCTGCTGAATCAGTAGCTTCAGAAAATAGTGTCGGGAGGAGGCTGGAGGCCGGCCTTGCTGCCGAGCCACATCCATTGTGCAGTCAAAAGTCGTACGAGGAAGACGAGAAGCCGGCATGCGCATCACATGGCCTAGCCACTGCATTGATCGCTTTGCCACAAGGCTCTCAATTGGCTCAGTGTCGCACGCCTGCCGAATATAAGTTAATCTGTGCCGGTCGACCAGGCGCACACCAGAATGCGACGAAGGCAGTTAGAGTGGGCAACCTCCAATCGAGTCAGTTGTGTTTTAGTAGGGGCCCATGTTTCGCAGCCGTACAGAAAGTGGGGCAGCACGAAAGTGTTGTAAACCCGCATCTTAGACTGCACTTGCATCTTCTTGCTGGCCCAAATCTTATCAAAAGGCCGCTCAAACGCCGTCACGTGCGAGCTCGCTGACAACTGGGGCGCCATGCAGTACACCGGGTGCGCTGCCAACAACGCCGCCGTCATGACTGCCGTGGACGCGGCGTGCCTGAACAAGGCCTCGTGCGCCGTCTCCGCCATTCACACGGCGCCGGGCGTCGGCGATCCTTGCGGGGGCACGTACAAGTGGCTCGCCATCACCTTCAACTGTGTTGCTGGACCAACAGCCAGCGCCAGCCCCTTTGCCACCGTGGCTGGCTTTGATGCCCCGCTCGTCGCCCAGGACTCCCCCGGCAACGACATCTTGCGCAACTGCGGCCTCTCACTCCAGGCCTGCGCAGACCTCTGCTCCGGCCTGTCCAACTGCGTCGCGTTTGACTGGATCACGTCTGGCCCGTCCGCCTTCTACAACGGCGTCACCTCGCCCGTCTGCATCCCCAAGTATGCACTGACCTCCCTCCAGGCGTTCTACCCAGGCAACATGGGCGCGTTGTACAAGAAGGCTGCTGCGCCTGCGCCCGTGCCTACGCCTACGCCTGCGCCTGCCTCGACCATCGTCGCGTCTGGTGGAGGTGAGGCAGCATCTGCATGCTGGTTGCCTCTCGTTCCATGCTGCACCGCCTTGCCTGCCAAACCGCTCGCATTTGCGCACGTGACTCTGCTCTGCCAGTTTTCCAAAGTCATTAGGATTCAACGTTGTCTCTGCCACGCCCCTCAACTCCCCTCCCATTCGTGAGCTGACCCGCGCTTGCCCAACGCACACTCACAGCGTACACTGCCGGCCCTGCACGCGATGGCCAGACCCTCAACGCTGAGTGCCCTGCCGGCCAGACCATCTCTGACGTCGTGACCGTGTTCTACGGTCGCTCAAACACCGTCACGTGCCCGCTCGCTGGCAACACGGGCGCCATGCAGTACACCGGGTGCGCTGCCAACAACGCCGCCGCCATGACTGCCGTGGACGCGGCGTGCCTGAACAAGGCCTCGTGCGATGTCTCTGCCATTCACACGGCGCCGGGCGTTGGCGATTCTTGCGGGGGCACGTACAAGTGGCTCGCCATCACCTTCAACTGCGCTGCTGCCCCAACGGCCAGCCCCTTTGCAACTGTGGCTGGCTTTGATGACCCGCTCATTGCCCAGGACTCCCCCGGCAACAACATCTCGCGCGACTACGGCCTCTCGCTCCAGGCCTGCGCAGACCTCTGCTCCGGCCTGTCCAACTGCGTCGCGTTTGACTGGATCGCGTCTGGCCCATCCGCTGTCCACAACGGCGCCCCCTCACCGTTCTGCATCCCCAAGCATGCGCTGACCTCCCTCCAGGCGTTCTACCCAGGCAACGTGGGACCGCTGTACAAGAAGGCTGCTGCGCCTGCGCCTGCACCTGCGCAGTCCATCGGCGTGGCGTGCGAGGGCTCCCCCCTGTCGCTGTCGTGTGCATTTGGCACCATCGCCTCCATCAATGCCGCGTTCTACGGCCGCGATGACACGACCACCTGCCAGCTGGCCGGCAACTTGGGCGCGTAGCAGTACACCGGGTGCGCCGCCAACGCGGCCATGGTCAGGTCGGTCGTCGAGGGGCACTGCCTTGGCCAGGCGTCGTGCACCGTACCCGCCACCAACAGCGACATGGGCGGAGACCCGTGTGGCGGCACCGCAAAGTACCTGCGCGTGGCGTATTCATGCGTCTGAGCATCATGAGCTCAGAGCGCGCACACACGCAACACACATACGCGATGATACACACACTGTGATGATGAGGGATATTACATTTGGCAACACCTTACAAAGTCGCACAATGAGACCGCGCAACTTAGACTGTACAACTAAGACTTTGCAGCCTAAGACTGTACAACTTCTGTGCACAATGAGGCAAACGTAAGTGCCCCTCCGCTTCAGCGCACGCACCACTACCAACACAGCCAAAACAGTATCAGGCGATATATGGGCCACTAGCCAGCTAATACCAAGCGCGCACTGGCGTGCAACTCTGTAACTTCCCCCCAGTACATACCACCACTCCGTTTCACGGGGAGAGAGAATCACACAGCGCCCGCCACAGCAATCGCCCGATCAGCGGGGTTCGGCACTCCAGGCAATTGGGCGAAAGACCCAAAGTGAGGCTCTCTGTCGCCGATTTGCAGCTGGTGGAGGTAAATGTGGGGTTCGAAGATGAGTTACAGTGAGTCATTCGTCGTCGCATGGGACCACGGCGCAGTTCATAAAGCTTCTCCTGAAGATCATCACCCCCCTCCTTCCCTACTTTCAGAGGCATGAAAACAGCACACGGCCTGGCTCTCTATGTATGGCGCATGGCGATGACACGCGCTGCGCTGGAAACACTTCGTGAGTGACCAAGGTGCGGGCTGCCATTGCCGCTGCGGGGGCCTGCATCTTCACTGAACTGCATCCTGTTCCAACGTGCCCTGCAGGCACCTACATCAACATCTCTTGGGTGTGTGACGCATCACACACGCGGCGTGCACGACCGTTTGTGTCCCCGACCGTTGGCATACAATCAGCTATCGTCATTACACGCTCTCAGTTTGTCAGTTGTCAGACTCCCTCCACTCCAAACAAGGTCCCCCTCTCTTTCCCCCCACAGCCATCCTCATGCATTTGAACAAAGAATATGGCATATCAAGGGTCAAGCCGGGCCAGTCACACTCCCCCCCACACAGCTTCAGAACTTGTAAACGTTGTCCTTGGTGAAGCCCATCTCCTTGAGCAGCCCCGACACCTCGCCCTGCGAGTAGTCGGGCGCCTTGCCCCCGCTCACAGCCGCCATCATCCCCGGCGGGCCGCAGACCTGCGGAGCGCGCGCACGGCACGCGCGGACGGGCGTCAGCGAGAGTGGTGGCGCAGGTTTTACAGATTTTACGTGTACGTGTTACGTGTGTGTGTGTGGGGGGGGGGGGCAGCAGTGGTGGCGCAGTGCAGTGCACTGGTGGTGCAGTGCAGTGATGTGCAGTGCGGCAGTGCTGTGGTGCAGTGCAGTGGTCCTGCAGAGCGCGCAGGGCGCGCGCGCGGACGCGGGCCTCAAAAAGTGGTGGTGCAGGTTTTACAAGTGCGGTGAGGCGCAGTGGTGCAGTGCAGTGCAGTGGAGGTGCTGCTGCCCTGCAGCCCTGCAGAGCGCGCGCACGGCACGCGCGCAGACGCGGGCCTCAGCGAGAGTGGTTGTTCAGGCTAGGTTTGACAGGGTTGCAACACGTGCGCACCTACAGTTCCCTGTGAAGGCCCCGAGGCGTGGATGAAGGAGCTCCTAGGGCCAGCGCCAGTCCACCGTGGTGCAGGCGATGAGCCAGATCCGCCTGCCCCCCCTACTCCGAATGTGCAGTGCCGCCTGCTCCCTCCTTCCAATGCCCAGTGCCCCCCCCCTCGCTGCGCCCCTCTCCCCCCTCCCCTTCCCTCCCCTCCCCCGCCCCGCTCCCCATTCCCCCCCCCCCCCCCCGTCTCTCCCCTCCCCTCTCCCCCTCGCACCACCCACCATGACCACAGTGTCTAGGCTGGGCGTCGGCAGGTGCGCCTTGAGCATCTCCTTGGTCACGTGCCCGACGCCGCCCTTCCACGCAAGGCCTCCCCATGAGGGCTTGTCGACGACATAGTACACCTGTTTGATGAAGGGTTTAAAGGGTTTAGGGTTCAGGGGTTGGGGTTTGAAGTTTATGGTTAGGGTCTTCCAAACGACGGCCTGTTGTTGACGCAGCAAACCTGTTTGATGATGGTGGTGATGGAGCCTGGGTTAGAGTTCAGGCTTGAGCGTTCAGGGTTTAGGGTTCAGGGTTAGGGTGAAAGGTTTCCACGCAAGGCCGCCCCACGAGGGCTTGTTGACGACGTAGTACACCTGCTTGATGATGGTGATGGAGCCTGATTAAAGGGTTCAGGGTTTAGCGTATAAGATTCCGGGTTTAGGGTTAGGGTAGGGTTAAGGTCTTCCACGCGAGGCTGCCCCACGAGGGCTTGTCGACAACGCAGTACACCTGTTTGATGATGGTGATGGAGCCTGGGTTAGGGTTCAGGGTACAGCGTTCAGGGACACACACCGCACACACACACATACGCACACACACACACACACACGTACACACACACACACACACACCTTCACCTGCTGTTATATGTACTTTCTTCGAAAGAGCGGTCCACGTCGAGTTGTCCTTGAGGATGATGTCAGCCTCGGTTTGCTTGCGTAACTGAGGATGATGTCGGTCGGCCGTCTCCAATACTTAGGTCCTTTCAAGCGATCGACCTACCAGCAGGACGCACACACATCACACGCACACATACGGCGGGCCGCACGCACCACGCACAAACGGCTTCGTGCAGAGACCGGCGTGAAGCTCCCCTTTATCCATCGGATAACACATCCACACTACACTACACACCACAACCACGACACACACACACACACACACACACACACACACACACACACACACACGCGCGCGCACATCCATCCTGTGACAAACACGCCTTATTTGACGACAGTTAGTAGCATCGACCCAGGGGTCACCAGGTCAGTGACCCAGGGCTCGGAAGGATTTCAGTTGTTAGTTCCCCCCGCTCGGGCAACTTTGACCGCTCATACCAGGCGCAATACACAATGAGTGTTCACGCAACGCATGCCGTTGTGCTGCTCTTGGCGAGAGCTTTCCAACGCACCCCTTCACGCCCTCTCCCACCAAGTGTGGGGCGTGTTTCTGTGAAGTAGAAAATCCGGCCCGAGCGGTATACGGCTTGCGCGCGGGGATCGCTGGTTAGTAAGGCCCAGCAGCTCTTCAACATTCACCTAGTGACCTGTTTCGGCATAAATTGACACACACACACACACACACATTTTCCCATTCTTACAGATGCTCGTCCCCACCGTCGACGCCGTGCGCTTCTCCTACCTGCTGCCACCACCCACCGCCCACCACCATTGCTCACAACCTCCACCGCCACCCACTATCATCCCCCACCTACACACACACACACACACACCGCACAGATGCTCGTCCCCACCGTCGACACTGTGCGCTTCTCTCAACTGCCACCGCCGCCCACCACCACCCATTGCCGCCTCCTATCTGCCCAACCCATCACCGCCCACCGCCCACCACAACCAACAACAACCCCCCGCACAGATGCTCGTCCCCACCGTTGACACCGTGCGCTTCTCCTACCTGCTTGAGCTCAACCTCGACGTGGGGCGCTCGGTGCTGTTCTCCGGTGGGTGCAAACACACACGCACACACGCACGCACATTCACACACCTGCTGGAGCTCAGTCACACGTGCACACACACGCACGCACACACAATAGCACACACAGACACGCATGCACACACACAAACACACACACGCATGTACCTCAGGCATCACCTGTAGTCATTGCGACGTTGGCGCTCGAGGGCCTGCGCGAGCACACACACACACACGCACACACACACATCAGGCGTTACCGGCGTCGGCAAGTCGGTCATCACCGTTTCGGCACTCGAGGGCCTGCGCGAGCGCAAGGGCGTGCTCCCGCACACAATCAATTTCTCGGCGCAGGTGTGTGCGCATGCGTACATGGCCACCACACCCACGCGTACACGGCCACCACACCCACGCATGCGCACAATTTGTGGGATACGTGCATACACGAGGGGTCGGGGGGAGGGGGACGTGTCTTTCCATGAGCGGCGAGCTGACGACCAACTTCTCCGCAACTTCCCCGTTGCTTCTCTGCAACTGCTGCCTGCGCAGACGACAGCGATGGACACGCAGCTGCTCATTGAGGGCAAGCTGGAGAAGAAGCGCAAGGTGGGCGTGGGGTCGTGCGTGCGAATGTGCAGGATAATGCTGCTGCCGCTGCTGCTTCTGCTGCTGCTTGCTGCTGCTCTTGCTGCTGCTGCTGTCAGTGCTGCTTGCTGCTGCTGCTGCTGCTGCCTGCTTCTTGCTGCCTGCTGCTGCCGAGGACACTCCATACACGACCATCACGCCACTTGCGACTGACTTCCATCCCACCCCCCTGCCCTCGCAGACACGCTTCGGCGCGCCGCACGGCAAGCGCATCGTGTTCTTTGTCGACGACGTCAACATGCCGGCGAGGGAGACGTACGGCGCGCAGGTTGGTTGCTGAGTGGTTGTTGGGTGGTTGCTTGGTGTTTGTTTGGGCGGTTGCTGGGTGCTTGTTGGGTGGTTGCTTGGTGGTTGCTGGGTGTTTGTTTGGGAGGTTGCTGGGTGCTTGTTTGCCGACAATGTCAACATGCCGGCGAGGGAGACGTACGGCGCGCAGGTGCGCGGCATGCACGTGCACGTAAGGGGGGCCCCGGAACGCATTCGTAGGGCACAGGGGCCTTCCATGAATACACTGTCGCACGATTTGACGCCGCGGTGGCCGCCGCGGCGTCTTTGCGCGTCCCGGGACCAACTTTTGCACCTCACACCCAGTCCAAGTTGCTGCCTGCACAGAGCGCCCCAGACCCTGCGACAGGGCGCAATAGAACCGCGGGGACACCCCGCATCTGTTTCCGAGTGACCCCAGTGGGGTCCGGGGAGTGCGACCCCCCTTGTGCACGTGCACACACACGTGATGTTCGCCGCAGCCGTCATGCTGCACACACACCTCGCACGCACGCCTCCTTCCCTGCACCCCTTGCAACCCCTCAAACCACCGCCACCCACCCACCCATCCGCCCCCTTGCAGCCTCCGGTCGAGCTTCTCCGCCAGTTCCAGGACCAGCGCGGTTTCTATGACCGCAAGAAGCTGTGGTGGAAGGACATCGAGGACACGGTGCTCGTCGCGGCGTGCGCGCCCCCCGGGGGCGGCCGCCAGGAGATGACGCCGCGCTTCGTGCGACACTTCACGATGCTGTGCGTGCCGCCGCCGAGCGAGGTGCGAGTCGGACGGACACACCCACATGGTCATGCACACATTTTTTTCAGAACAGGAACCTAATCAGAATATGAATACAAGCGCATGCATGCACACACGTCCCGATGGCTACACGTCACGATACTGTGCGTGCCGCCGCCGAGAGAGGTGTGGCGCCGGACGCATGCAGCGCGCACACACACAATGCGCATGCACCCACGGTCAATACACTCACACACACACACACACACATTCACAAACACACACGCATACGCGCCCACACACATCCACACACACACGCGCACACACACACACACGCACACACAGGCCGCGACCAAGACGATCCTGTCTGCGATCTTCAACGGCTTCCTCACGGACTACCCGCCAGACTTCAAGGCCGCGTGCACGCCGATCGTGAACGCATCGGTCGAGGCCTACAACCGGATCAGCGAGGAGCTGCTGCCGACGCCAGCAAAGTCGCACTACACGTTCAACCTGCGCGACCTGTCCAAGGTGTTCCAGGGCTGCCTTGGCATGACGCCCGGCTGCTGCCCCGACAAAGACTCGCTCATCCGGCTGTGGATCCACGAGTCCTGCCGCGTGTTCCACGACCGACTCATCAACCTTGAGGACAAGGTCTACTTCAAAAAGGTGGGAACAGGCTTGTTAACACAGCGTACACTGTTAACCTCTTGAGATGGATGGCACATTACAAATTTACACATCACAGGCGCCCGACAGACAACTGTGAAATCGACCACGTTTCACATTCATTCTGTACACTGGTAGATAGGAACCGTATCAAACAGACTCATCAACCTCGAGGACAAGGTCTATTTCAAAAAGGTGGGAGCCTTTGAGTTGACGGGGGGTGGGGGGGGCATAGCGTTTTGGGGGGGCAGCGCACACGTGTGACAGGCAGGCTGTGGGCCCACGAGCCGTGCCGCATGCTCCACAACCAACTCATCAACCTCGAGGACAAGGTCTACTTCAAAAAAGTTGGGACCAGGCTCTTTTAACCTCTGAGAGAGATGGTGCAGTACAAATTTACACCACCGCAGGCGTCCGACGGACTCTGAAATTGGCCCCATGACACATTCGTTATGTGCACTGATAGATAGGCCCTGTAAAACCTGTCAAACCACTGCCCCCTCACTCGCACAGATGCTCGTCGAGCTCATGACCAAGCACCTGCTCGGCGGCGGATGCCACTGCCTTGTCCCACAACTCTGTGACTCCAATCCACCCCTTACGCATTGGCCGAATCACCCTCACACACACAAACACACACACACACACAGATATACACACGCAGACAGTCACGCACACACACACGCACCTGACTGCCCCCTTACCCTCACAGATGCTCGTTGAGCTCATGGCCAAGCACTCACTCGGCGGCGGCGGCTACGACGCGCTGTTTGTCGACCGCAACATCATCTTCGGGGACTTTATGAAGATGGGCGCCGAGCGCGAGGACCGCAAGTGCGTTGCTGTCACAGTGTGCCTACTGTCACTCTACCATAAGTGCTCTGTTTGCTGGGGCTGGTTGTCGCCCGCGACACATTCACCTTTGGGGTGCCTTCGGGAACTGCATGAAGTTTCTTGGCGCCGAGCGCGAGGACCGCAAGTGCGTTTTGCTGTGCCTGCTGTCAGTCTACTTAGCTGTTTGTTTGTCTGGGCCGTGGCCTGGGCTGTTTGTCACCCGCGACATTCACCTTCGGGGACTGCATGAAGACGGGCGCGGAGCGCAAGGGCCGCAGGCGCGTTGCTGTGCCTGCTCTTTGTTTGACCGCAACATCGCCTTTGGGGACTGCATGGGTGCAGATGCCTCGTCCTCATCCCACCCTGTGCCCCTGTCCTCTGCTTTTTGGTACGAGAAAGTGTCCGAAATGGCGCGGCTGGACGCCCTCCTGCAATCCCTGGGCTGCCTCTCTTTGCCCCTCGTATTTTTATCTGCCCCTCAGCAACGATAACTTGACTCGCAACGACCCTTCTCCCAACCCCTCCTCACAACCTTCCTCCTCCTCACGACCGTTCTCATCCCCACGATCCTTCCCCTTCTCCCTCCTCGTAGGTACGAGGAGGTGCCCGACATGGCGCGCCTGGCCTGGCCCCCCGTTGCCATGACTATCCTCACGTACACACCTGCCTGGCCTTTCTTTGCCCCTCATCCTCATCCCACTCTGTGCCCCTGCCCCTTCCTTGTAGGTACGAGGAGGTGCCCGACATGGCGCGGCTCACGGCGATGCTTGAGGAGTACCTCGACGAGTACAACCTGGTGGGTTGTTGTGTCAGCTGTGGCAGCTGTGTCATTTGTGTCTGTGCAGTTGCTTGCTGACGAGTACAGCCCGTAGATTGTTGTGTCAGCTGTGACAGCTGTGTCAGTTGTGGCAGCTGTGCGGCAGTTGTGTCTGTGCAGTTCCGTGCTGACGAGTGCAATTTGTAGGTTGTTATGTCAGTTGTATAACCCGGTTGAGGGTTCTCAGCCAACCCTCACCCAACCCTAACCCAACCCTAACCCCTGAAACCCTGAATTTAAAAATAAATGCAAACAAGCAAACAAACAAACAAACAAATGCACAGGTAAAACAAACTCAATACAACAACAGATCAAACCCAGCACTCTCAATCTCGGCTGTATCACCAAACGCGATCGAACACATCACGCGCATCTCGCGCGTCCTGCGCCCATGCACCCTCACCTCCCAAAATACGGCAAAAACACGCGCCAAACCCTCAAAACCCTCAAAACCCAACAGGCCAACACCAACGCGCTCAACCTCGTCTTCTTCACCGACGCGATCGAGCACATCACGCGCATCTCGCGCGTGCTGCGCCAGCCGCGCGGCAACGCGATGCTCGTCGGCGTGGGGGGCTCTGGGAAGAGCAGCCTCACGCGCTTCGCGACGCACATGGGCGGATTTAAGGTGCGAGTTTAGTAGGATTTCCAGGGTTGAAAGGGGCCATAGGGGGCTGGCTTGTGGGAGTTGGGGGGCTCCGGGAAGAGCAGCCTCACGCGCTTTGCGACGCACATGGGCGGATTTAAGGTCTGGTGCGAGGGCGCATGAGACGTGGTGCTGTGCTGTGCTGTGCTGTGCTACATGCTGCGCCAGCCGCGCGGCAACGCGGTGCTTTGGGGCGTGGGGGGCAGACCCAGGAAGAGCAGCCTCACGCGCTTTGCGACGCACATGGGCAGATTCAAGGTCTGGTGCGAGGGCGCAGTGGCGTTGCATGGCAGGGGGATTTGACTCAGCGGGCGGTGTGTGTGGGGGGGGGTCGTGGCAGCGCATCAGGAGGCTCGGTGGTGGGGCGGGAGGGTGTGTGGGAGGGGGGGGGAGGCGCCCGGGAGCGCTCATCGCTGGCGCGTGAACGCGCCTGCATCTGCACACACCCCTCCCTTGCAGATCTTCTCGAACAAGCTCACGCGCGGGTACGAGTCGAACGAGCTCCTTAAGGGCGCCAAGAAAACTCTCAGTCCAAGCCCTTGCCAAACCCTCAACTCCCAAACTTCCTTCGCAGATCTTCTCGATCGAGCTCACGCGCGGGTACGGGTCGAACGAGTTCCGCGAGGACCTCAAGAAGCTGTACCACACTGCGGGCATCACGGGCGAGCCAGTCGTGTTCCTGTTCTCTGATACGCAGGTGTGTATGTGTGCGTGTGTGTGTGTGTGTGCGCATCTCTCTCTCTCTCTCTCTGTGTTTGTGTGTGTTTGTTGTGTGCGTGTGTGTGTTTGTGTGTGTTTCTTTCTCTCTTTCTCGCTGTGTGTGTGCATGCGCCTGTCTTGGCAGGCATCTTGGCGGGCGAGCCAGTCGTATTCCTGTTCTTAGACACGCAACATCAAGTGAACTATCCACTGACGAGTACTAATACTAATACTAATACTTCTAATACTACTAATACTAATACTAATAATAATAATAATAATAATAATAATAATAATACTAATACTACTAATACTAACCTAGAAATTATCTTCGCGCCGTGGTGCCTTAGGTGGCCAAGGGAAGCTTAGCTTCTTATTGGCTTCCTTCGGCAGGCGGGGCAAAGAGACAAGGTCTCTTCATATACCTGGAATGTGGGGGGGGTCCAGATTTGGGGGAGTGGCGGGCGGGAGGCCAGCTGTATTCCTGGTCTGAGACACTTAGGTGGGCACGCGCACAGATCCATTCTCCATGATATTGTTGTAACCATTCTAAGGTTGTAGCAGTTTGAGGATAATTGCTTGGAGTACGTTCAGGTGTGAAGTTGATTGGACCTGCTAACATTAAGATAGATAAGAAGGAGAACAAAGAACCAAAACTAGCTACAGAGTTCCAACCATAAAAGCAATCTGCATAATCAAACATCCTACGTGGCATGAGCGCGAACCGCATGTTTGGGCATGCAGTGCACAGGTGCAGACTGACACACATGCACACACACACACTCACACACACCACGCTTCCCCCCACCCCCCACCCACCCAACCGTTCCCACCCACCAACTCTTGCCGCCACCCTGCCACAGGTCGTCAACAAGGGCATCAACAACATGCTCAATAGCAGCACCCAACCACGCAACAGACCAACCAACCAACAAACCAACCAACTAACCAACTGCCCGTACACACTCCCAGCCAACCAACCAACTGACCAACCAACTTTCCAACCGCCGAGGGCTTCCTTGAGGAAATATCATAAACATGCTCAGCGGCGCCCAACCTCCTGACCAAACCACCCAACCTCCTGACCAAACCACCCAACCACCTAACCAACCACCCACCCCATTGACCGACCAACTTCCCAACCGCCGTTCAGATCGTCAACGAGGGCTTCCTTGAGGACATCAACAACATGCTCAACAGCGGCGAGGTGCCCGGCATGTTTGCGCAGGTGTGTGTGTTTCGACCAGAAACAACGTAGGGTGTTTGACTTGGGGCAACCTCTATCTGGTTCTGCCGTTCTGAGAACCTTGATAATAGGAGTCTGCCAGTCCGAATCTGACATTCGACAGTCTGAGCCTGACAGTCTGAGTCTGTCGGTCTGAGTCTAAACCCTGAACCCTTAAAGCCTAAACCCTAAACCCTATCTGTCTGCCTCTGGCGGTCTGAGTCTGACGTCAAGACTTGGTCTCGGACTGAGTCTGCCGTTCAGAGTCTGCAGTTCGGGGTCTGCCGGTCTGAGTCTGACTGTCTAAGAGCCCCTTCCCACCCAGCCGAAATCTACCAAATCGACTGTTTTAGCTGTTTTGCAGTGGGACATTCGACCAAATCATCCGATTGGGCTGGGTGGAAAGGGGCCCTGAGTCTGACAATAGGACTTGGTCTTAGTCTGAGCCTGATGGCCTGAGTCTGCCGTTGAGAGTCTCTTCCGTCCAGAGTCTGCACTTCAGAGCCTGCCATTCAGAGTTCCTCTCCTCCTAACAACCTCTGTCTCCCCGTCTCGTGATTTTTGCAGGACGACAAGGATCGCGTCGCCTCGGACATCCGGGAGTGGGTGCTTGCACAGGTGGGTGGAAGGTGGGGGGTAGGTGGGGGAAGCTGGGTGGAAGCTGGTGGGTAGGTGTCTGCAAGGTGGCTGGAATGTGGACGAAAAGGGTGGAAGATGGCAACGTCGGACATCTGGCAGTGGGTGCTCGCGCAGGTGGCTGGAAGGCTGGTTTGGAAAGACGGGGGGAAGATGGGGGGGTAGATGTGTGGGAGGGGACGCATCGCGTCCGACATCTGGGAGTGGGTGCTCGCGCAGGTGGGTGGAAGGTGGCAGGGTAGGTGGGTGGAAGCTGTATGTGTGGTTTGGGAAGGCGGGGGAAAGGGGGGGGTAGATGGGTGGAAGGTGGACGCATCGCCTCGTACATCCGGGAGTGGGTGCTCACGCAAGTGGGTGGGTGTGTGGAAGGTGGCGGGTGGCATGTTACAGGGCAGGTTCCCCTCCAAACGCGGAACCCTGGGACCCTTAACCCAAGCCCGAATGCTGCAGCGTGGGTCTCCGTCCATATCCCAGACCCTCCTGAACCAAGCACCCAAACGCGAACTCGCAGGGCGGGTCCCCCACCAAGGAGGCATGCTACGCGGCGTTCATCGGACGCGTGCGCGACAACCTGCACATCGTGCTCACAATGTCTCCGGTCGGGGAGGCGTTCCGCGCAAGGTGGGCTGTTAAGTGGCGGTGCGCCATGCGCGTTCTTTCTACACTCGTTCCACACTCATCCCACACCCCGCACCTTCCCATCCACACCCGCCAGGTGCCGCCAGTTCCCCTCGCTCATCAACTGCTGCACCATCGACTGGTACTCAGAGTGGCCCGAGGACGCGCTGCTGTCCGTGGCGCGCAAGTTCCTCGCCGGGACAGACCTGGGGGGCGACGCCGCGTGCGAGTCAATCGCTAACATGTGGGTTTCGTTTCTGGTGTTTTGCACTCAGTGCTATAACTAAGATTGGCCTGCACTCGCGCATTCGCTGCTCTGTTCATTGCGGGGACAGACCTGGGCGGCGACGCCGCGTGCGAGTCAATCGCTAACATGTGAGGCCCTAAACCCTCAACCCCAGACTCTTCAGGTTTAGAAACCCTACGCCCCGTTCCATCTTCCTTTCTTACCCGATTCGATTGAAGTGTGCCAGCGACGCCGCGTGCGAGTCAATCGCTTCCATGTGAGAATCCCGCTTGAGTCCCCTCAATCTAACTCTGTCTACACATGCGAACTCGCTAACACATTACGAGCAAAAAAGCATGCGCGCACGCACATGCACGCGGGGACAGGCCTGGGCGGCGACACTGCGTGCGAGGCAATCGCCAGCATGTGGGTATCGTGTCTGGTGTTTCGCACTCGGCGCTGTAGCTAGGGTGAGGTAGGGTTGGACGGCAATCTGGGCTCACACCTTCGTTACTCTGTTCATCGCAAGGACAGACCTGGGGCGACGCCGCGTGCGAGTCAATCGCTAAGATGTGAGACACGATAGAGTCCCCTCATGCACACGCACAGATACGCACAAACACACGCACATACCCGCACGCGCACGCGCACGCTGGGGCGGCCCTTGGGGGCGTCGCAGCTTGCGAATCAATCCCTAACACGTGGGCCCCTTCCTGATACACTCTCTGACTCTCGGCTGCTTTCAGTTTTCGGTTACTTGTAGGGTTTCCAAAGGGCATAGGTAGGGGGGGGTTGAGGGGTGCGCAGCGCAGCTCGTGCGACCGCGCGAAGCAGCTCGGGCAGGAGGCGAGCTGCTTTCTGTTAGAAACCCCCATTCTCTCGATGCGACTCTGCCACACGCACACACACATGCTCACATGCACACCTGCACACACACACACACACACACACACACACACACACACACACACACACGCATGCTTACACACGCACACACGCAGGTGCGTGACAATCCGCACCAGCGGCATGGCCACGAGCGATCGCTTCTACGCACACACACACACGGGCACACACGGGCACACTCGCGCACGCACTCTCGCGCACACACGCACATACACACATACACGTGCATGCGCACACACGCACGCAGGCGTGTCACGATCCACACACACACGCAGGCCATCAAAGGCGTCCGACAAACTGTTCAATCGACCACACATAGCAGGGTGTGACACGCACACACACACACGCACAAACACACACACACACACGCACAAACACACATGCACACACACACACACACGCACGCAGGTGCGTTACCATCCACACGAGCGTCGCGGCCACTAGCGACCGCTTCTACGCGGAGCTGCGCCGACGATACTACACAACGCCCAAGTCGTATCTTGACCTGATCAACCTGTACCTTCAGGTCAGTTTATTGGTTGGTTGGTCGGTTAGGATGTTGTGGTTTACACCGGGGCTGCCATTGGGGCTGTTATAGCGTGCACGTTGGCTCTCTGGTGGCTCTCTTATGGATGACATCAGCGACGAGTGGGAGACGAGGCATCGCATGGGCATGTCAGCGCCCACTACTGCGGTCTGCTGCTGCTCATCCCAGCTGTCTGTGGCTGTCCCCGGCTGTTTAAGAGAACCCAGTAGGGGTTCCCTATTGAGCTTATTAGGTCAAATACCTACGTGTGCTAATTTGCCTCGCTTCCTCCCATCTGCAGCTGCCGCGCGAGAAGCGCGAGGAGGACATGGTCGCGCGCGGCCGCCTGCTCAATGACACACACACACACACACACACACGCTCATGTGCACACATGCACACACACACGCACGCAGCTGCTGCGCGAGAAGCGCGAGGAGTACATGGTGGCGCGCGACCGCCTGCTCAACGGGCTCGACAAGCTCAGCCAAACCAACTCGATGGTCGACGGCATGAAGGCGGAGCTGGCAGACCTTCAGGTGCGTCGCTCCCGCTCCCGCTATCTGGTTGTCTCTCTTTCTCTCGGTCTATATCTCTCTCTGTCTCTCCGTCTCTGCCCCTCCCTATCCCTTGCCCGCACCCGCGCTCGCGCCCTCTCCCCGTCCCTCTCACTCTCACTCTCACTCTCACTCTCACTCTCACTCTCCCGCGCAGCTCACACCCCAGTCCAAGTCAAAGGCGATGGCCGAGCCGCTCGTCAAAGTTGCCGTCAACACACACACACACACACACACACACACACGTGCAGCCCACGCTCGAGTCCAAGTTTCAGGCGACAGCCGTGCTGCTCGGCACCCTAAAAACAATGCAGCAGATGTATGCGACAGGTTGTATAATCGACCACACACGCATGCACACACGAACGCACACGCCCTGAAACCTAGCCATAAACCCTGAAACCTAAACCGCAGTCCACGCTCGAGTCCAAGTCCAAGGCGACAGCCGAGCTGCTCGTCAAGGTTGCCGCCAACACACACATTCACACACACACACACACACACACGTGCAGCCCACGCTCGAGTCCCAAGTCCAATGCGACGGCCGAGCTGCTCGTCACAGTGGCCGCCGACACACACACACACACACACACGCACAAGCACACACACACACACACACGTGCAGCCCACGCTCGAGTCCAAGTCCAAGGCGACAGCCGAGCTGCTCGTCAAGGTTGCCGCCGACGCACACACGCACACATGTACACACACACACACACACGCACTCACGTGCAGCCCACGCTCGAGTCCAAGTCCAAGGCGACAGCCGAGCTGCTCGTCAAGGTTGCCGCCGACCAGAAGGAGGCAGAGCTGGTAAAGAAGAACGTTGCAGTGGAGGAGAAGGACGTCAAGGCGATGCAGGGGGAGATCCAGGTGGGTGGCTTCCAGTGGCTTCCAGGCAGGTTCTGGGCAGCTTCTTGGCAGCTTTTGGTAGCTGCTAGTGAGGTTCTGGTGGGGTGCCAGAGGGAGGCAGAGCTTGTCAAGAAGAACGTTGCAGTTGAGGAGAAGGACGTCAAAACAATGCAGGGGGGGATCCAGGTGGGGGTAGCTTCTGGGCAGCTTCCAGGCAGGTTTGGGGCAGCTTCCGGTAGCTTCTAGGTAGCTTCAGATGGTGCCAGAGGGAGGCAGAGCTCGTGAAGAACGTTGCAGTTGTGGAGAAGGACATCAAGGCGATGCAGGGGGAGATCCAGGTGGGTGGCTTCCAGTGGCCTCTTGGCAGGTTCTGGACAGCTTCTGGGCAGCTTCTGTTAGCTTCTATGTAGATTCAGATGGTGCCAGGAGGATTCTGAGTCAAGCTTGAGTTGGTGGAGAAGAATGGAGAAGGGCGCCAACGCGATGCAGGGGGAGATGCATGTCAGCTTCTGGGCAGCTCCTGGGCAGCTTCTGGGCAGCTTCAAGCGGGCAGCTTGGTACAGCCTCAGCCAGCCGGCCCAGCCACCCTTGAATCTTGAACCCTACAAGAAACCGCAACCCTAAATCCAGATGGTGGCGAACGACGCTAAAGCCGACCTTGAGGGGGCGATGCCCGCGCTCAACTCTGCAACACACACACACCAGTGGTGTCCTTAAGGAAACCGAGAATGTCCTGTTTGCCCCCGCAACATTGGAGGGGACATGCCGACTTGCACCCGCAGGAGGCGATGTTTTACGAAAAATGGGAAAATGCCGATTTCACATTTTTAAAGCAAAATTCCCGCGATTCGCCCCCGCAGTTTCTCCCCAAATTTCACGTGTTGCCCCCGCAGCAGGGGCTGCGGGGGCGCTAAGGACATCACTGACACACACACACACACACACACGTGCGTGCGTGCACACACACACATGCACACGTGCGCGCACGCGCAATTACACACACGCACACACATGCACACGTGCGCGCACCTACACACACACACACATGCACACACACGCGCAGGTGGTGGCTGACGACGCCAAGGCCGACCTCGAGGAGGCGATGGCCGCGCTCAACTCTGCAACACACACACACACACAAACACAAACACGTGCGTGCACACACGCACATGCACACACATGCACACATGCGCGCACGCGCAATTATACACACGCATACACACACACACGCGTGCACACACGCACAGGTGGTGGCTGACGACGCCAAGGCCGACCTCGAGGAGGCGATGCCCGCGCTCAACTCTGCGATGGACTCGCTCAAGGCGCTCAACAAGAGCGACATCGTCGAGATCAAGTCGTTCGCAAAGCCGCCGCCGCTCGTGCAGGTCGGCTGTTTGTGGATTGGGGGTTGGGGGTAGTTGGGCGGTGGTGACGGATTGTACAGTCGCGTGTGACGCACATGACCTGCCACGCAAAGCCGCGCCTCCCCCCCGCTCTGACGGCTCTCCTACAGGCGGATTAACTACACATGCACACACGCACGCACACAAACGCATGCACATACACACGCACACATGCACACACACACACACACACGCACATGCACATGCACATACACACACGCACACATGCACGCACACACACGCACACGCACACATGCACACACACGCACACACACACGCACGCACATGCCCGTTTGTGCACAGATGACGATGGAGGCGGTGTGCGTGCTCAAGGGCGAGCCGGCCACGTGGGACAGCGCCAAGAAGGTGCGCTGATCAAGCAATGACTCAGGGCTCGTCGACGATGGATATCACAGTCTGTGTGATATCACTGTGTGGGTTGAGCCTTTGGGTCTCCAGGGCCAGGGCCAGGATTTCCCACAAAAAGGCGGTGTGCGTGCTCAAGGGCAAGCCGGCCACGTGGGACAGGGAAGAAGGTGCGTTGGGGTCGACGACGCGTGAGGGGCCCGTTGGCGCTACCCGTGGGAGCCTCCTTAGCCTTTGGCCGGCGTTCCTCCATAGAAATAAAAACAACTCCAAGTGGCCCTAAAAATGTATGTAATGCAAAGGAACCCCAATCCTGAAACCCCGAGCCCTTATCCCCAAACCCTAACCCCCAAACCCCAAACCCCAGGTGCTCAACGACTCGGGGTTCATGAAGTCGCTCGAGGAGTTTGACAAGGACAACATCTCGGACAAAACGATCAAGGTGTGTGGCAAGTGCCAGCCTGTGTGCAAGCATGCCTGCCTGCTCGGTGCTGTTGCATGTAAGGAGTTTGACAAGGACAGCATCTCGGGCAAGGCGGTCAAGGTGTGTGGCGTTGCGCTGGCGCTGTGCTGTGCTACCTTGCACGCATGCGCTGCCCGCCTGCCTGCCTGTGCTGTGCTACCTGCCAGATGCCAGCCTGCGCTGTGCTGCCTGCCAGCCTGCCTCCTGCACTGTAATGCCTCCTACACTGTGCTGCCTCCTCCTGCCTGCCCACGTGCCTGCCTGCCTGCGCTGTGCTGCCCGCCTGCATGCATCCTTCGTTGTGTTACCCGCTCCTCTAATGCCCCAACAAATGCTCGCCAAGCTGACCTATGCTGTGCCCCTCTCCTCCCCATGCAGCTTCTCTCCAAATACGTCGACAACCCCGTATACACGGCCGAGGCGGTCGCGAACCAGAGCAAGGCCGCGATGTCGCTGTGCATGTGGACGCGCGCAATGCACGTGTACAACCGCGTCGCCAAGGTGGGACTTTGCTCTGATGATACGGCTTGCTCTTCAGTTGCTCTTGACTTGCTTCGATCCGACTCGTTCCGATCTGATACGGCTTGCTCTCGACTTGATCAGACTTGCTCCAATCTGACTTGCCCTGATGCGACTTGCTCTGAATTGCTCCGACCTGCTCTGGTCCGACTTGCTGAAATCTGACTTGCTCCAACTTGCTAGGTCGTCGGCCCAAAGCGCGAGAAGCTGCGTGAGGCGGAGGCGTCGCTCGCCGCCGCCAACGCGAAGCTCGCCGAGAAGCAGGCGATGCTCAAGGCGGTCATCGACCGTGTCGACGCGCTCAAGGCCGGGCTCGTGCAGGCGCAGCAGGAGCAGAAGGATCTGAATGACCAGGCGGACATCACGCGCAAGTGCGTTGCTGTGTGTGCGTGTGGGTGTGCGTGTGCGCCGTGTGCGTGTGTGCTGGAGGTCGCCTCGGACGCACGTGCTCTGATGCAATGGGCGTGGAACGGTTGGTCTCTCTTTCCCTCTCTCTCTCTCTCTCTCTCTCACTCTCATGCCCTCGCTCTCTCACGCTTTCTCTCGCGCATCCTGACGCACCCGCAGGCGCCTCGTGGCGGCAGGCAAGCTCACTTCGGCTCTCGCGGACGAGGGCGTGCGCTGGCAGTCGAGGGCCGCTCTCTCTCACTCTCTCACTCCCTCTATCCGTAACCCTGTTCCACACGTCTTTGCACCCGCAGGCGGCTTGTGGCGGCGGGCAAGCTCACGTCCGCTCTCGCGGACGAGGGTGTCCGCTGGCAGTCGACGGCTGGTCGCCCTCTCCCTCTCGCTCCCTCACTCTTCTCTCTCATACACTCTCTATCGTACATCCTCTCGGGCGTCTCGTGGCGGCGGGCTCTCGGACGAGGGCGTGCGCTGACAGTCGAGGGGCGCTCTTTCGCGCACTGTCACTCCTCATTCCCTCTATCCCTGACCCTGTTCCACACGTCTTTGCACCCGCAGGCGGCTTGTGGCGGCGGGCAAGCTCACGTCCGCGCTCGCGGACAAGGGCGTGCGCTGGCAGTTGACGGCTGGTCGCCCTCTCCCTCTTACTCCCTCACTCTTCTCTCACACTCTCTCTTGCGCGCGCACATTCTCCCAGGCGCCTTGTGGCAGCGGGCAAGCTCACATCCGCGCTCGCGGACGAGGGCGTGCGCTGGCAGTCGACGGCCGACAAGATCCAGGTCCAGACCGACCTGCTCGTCGGCGACGTGTTTCTCTCAGCTGCGTGCATTGCGTACTACGGCGCGTTCACGGGCACGTACCGCCAGGCGCTCGTCAGCAGCTGGATCGGCACGTGCGGGCAGCGCGGAATCCCGGTGAGTGCGTGTGTGCGTGTGCGGACGGATCCCTTGGCCCTTGGCGCGGAGCCCTTGGCGCGTGACCCTTGGCCCTTGATGTGTACTACGGCGCGTTCATGGGCACGCGCACCGCCAGGCGCTGGCCGGAGACGTGCAAACTGTGCGGAGTCCCGGTGAGGGTGTATGTGTTTGCGGACGGATCTGACTGCGCGGCCCTTAGCCCTTAAAATCGGAGCCCTAAGTGAGCGCAAACGGCAGCCTGCACGGCCCTACACTTTTCAAACCACCTGAACCCTGAACCTAGGCAGCCTAAACCCTGAATCCTGAACCCTGAACCCTGAACCTAGGCAGCCTAAACCCTGAACCCTGAACCTAGGCAGCCTAAACCCTGAACTCCGAACCCCCAGACATCAACTCCTAGATGAGCGCCGACTGCTCCCTGCGTGGCACGCTCGCGTCGCCGGTCAAGGTGCCCTAAACCCTGAAAAACAACTGAAAACCCCAACCCCTAAAACCCCAAACCCTACAAAAAAAAAACTGTAGGTAAGCGCCGACTGCTCGCTGCGCGGCACGCTCGCGTCGCCGGTCGAGGCGCCCTAAACTTAAGTCCCTAAGCCCCATTTGTTGGGGTTTGTTCAAACCCCTACAACCTCAAACCCTAAAACCCCAAACCCTAAAACAACTGTAGGTGAGCGCCGACTGCTCCCTGCGCGGCACGCTCGCTTCGCCTGTCGAGGTCCGCGACTGGAACATCTGGGGGCTGCCGACCGACGAGGTATCGATCGACAACGGCATCCTCGTCACGCGCGGCAAGCGATGGCCGCTCATGATTGACCCGCAGGTGCGTGCGTGCGCGCGCGCTTAGTCGATTTTACGTGTGGAAAAAACCTGGCGACCAAACCTGAACTACACCCCCAAAAAAACTGCCGGCGCGCAAACACCCCTGGGGCTGGGGTGGCACCACCCTTCGCCCCAGCTTAGTGACCCCACCCACCCCTTAACTCACCACCACCCGTACCAAACCTCCACAGAGGGCCAGGCAGCCACGTGGATCAAGGCCATGGAGGGGCGCAACCTCCCCCAACCCCAGACCCCAACCCCTCGCAACATCCGCCCCCGGCCCCGGAGCCCTAGTAACCCCCCCACCACCACCACCACACCACACACGCAGGGCCCGGCGACCCACGTGGATCAAGGCCATGGAGGGGCGAGTTCACCACACACACGCACACGCACACACAGAGAGAGAGAGATCGTCACAGAGAACTCTGCACGGCAGACCTAGATAAGCTGTTTCTAGTCATCAATTGAGGAGATTCCGTTTGGGCGGAAGACCAACCGTGCGCCAGCAAGAGGGTGAACAACCTCATTCGTAAAGCAGTGGGGGAAGGGGCAGTGGCGGGTCATTGACGGCTGTGTTCGTCAATCCGCCTCGACTGAGTTTAAACTAGGTGTCGGCAGAAAAACTTCCACAGTTGTGGAAATCATGCTAAGATGATCCACTCGGTGGTGACTCGCTCGGCGAACTCGGGGCGCTCGGGGATGTCGCATGTGAAGTTGAAGAGATGGATGTTTGCGGAGGGCGTAGAACGTGACGGAGTGGGCGCAAAAGTCACCGGCGTGAGCCGGAAGAAGGTGATGGCGCCGCCGGCATAGAGCGAAGTCGTGTCCGAACAGCGGTAGTCGTGCAAGTGGGAGGCAGTGGGAGGGAGGCAGCGGGAGGGTAGTCGGAGGGAGAGGGGGAGGGGCGGGGAAGGGTTAGGGAGGGGCGGGGGGCACAAGATGGGGTGGGGTGCAGCAGGGATGGAGGGGTGGAAGACAGGAGAAGGGAGGGAGGAGAGGGGAGAGAGGAGGGAGCCACACTGTGGCCCGGCCACATGGCGCATACATAGGCGCTGGTAGCATGGGGGGGTGGTGCATGGGGTGCATGTGCGCGCACGGGGCGCATGGGGAGGGGCAACTCCATGTGACGAGCATGTGGGTGTATGGAGGTCGACGGGGCGGCAGTGGGATAAGCGGTGGGTCTCTTGAGGTGGGGCGTGGGGTCGAATGAACGACTGGGCAGTGGGCGGTGGGCGGGACGGTGGCGGCTGGAGGAACTCGGTAGCTCAAGTTGAGCGCTGGCTCGGGCCGCATGGCGGTCGAGGTGATGGCACTGAGATACCTGGGCTCCGTTGTCTGAAGCTGCAGAGCTGCGGGGGGAGGGAAATCTGTGCGGTAGGGCGTCACGTGTTTTTTGCCATGTGGAGGGCGTGCGAGAGAGTGCGGATGGACTGAGTTCCTGGATGCATGCGTCGACTGGCTGCTGAATTGGCAGCCCGACGACATGGGGCATACGGAGGAGGAGAGGCGGCGAGAATCGGCGGCGGCATGGGTGAAGGGGGGTCGACGTAGGCGGCGGCGATGACTGCGCGGGCACGCACACCCATGGGGCGCCCACAGAGTGGGGCGCCCCCCACAGAGATACACACGCACACACACACACACACACACACACACACACGCGCGCGCAGGGCCAGGCGACCACGTGGATCAAGGCCATGGAGGGGCGCAACGGGCTGCGCGTTGTGAAGCTCACCGACGCGTCGTTCCTGCGCACGCTCGAGAACTCAATCCGCATCGGCAACCCGGTGGGTGTGAACAAGTATGGAACAAGTGTGAAACAAGTGTGACGCAAGTGTGGAACCACACCACACCCGTAGACTGCAGCATGCGCAGCCCTCAGCCCTACAACCCTGCTGAATCCCCATGTGCACCGACGCGTCGTTCCCGCGCACGCTCGAGAACTCGACCCGCATCGGCAACCCGGTGAGTGGTGAAACGAAATTATACCACGCCCAAACCGCAGCGTGCTTGCTACTAGCACGACTAGTCAAACCGTTGACCTGCACCCTAACCTTGCGTCCCAAAATAAGCCCTGGACGTCCTGCCATTTTATCCCAAGCCCGATCACCCTGGACAGGTGCCCATTGAGGACGTCGGCGAGTCGCAGGACCCCGCGCTGAGGCCTGTGCTCAAGAGGGCCATCTCAATAGCAGCTCAGCTCCAGTGATTCCCCTGCGAGCCGTATACCGCTCCGAGCCGGATGTCCCATTTCCCAGAAAACCACCCCACACTTAGTGGGTGAGGGCTTGGAGCGATGCGTTGGAAAGCTCTTGCCGAGCGCAGCACACCGGCATGCATTACATGAATACCCGCTGTGTATTGTGCCTGGTATGAGCGGTCAAAGTTGCTGGAGCCGGCAAAAAATAATTACTATAATCCTTCCCAGGGACCACTGCTCAGCTCCCGAACCAGTCACCCAACACCCCATCACCCTGAAACCCGGAACCCTGAAACCCTTTACCATGGACAGGTGCTCATCGAGGACGTGGGCGAGTCGCTCGACCCCGCGCTGGAGCCTGTCCTCCAGAAGGCCATCTCCCTAAACCCTGAGACTGCGTGCCCAGCCCTGAACCCTAAACCCTGAATCCTGAAACCCTGAAACCCTGCCACCCACAACCCTGGACACGGCAGGTGCTCATCGAGGACGTCGGCGAGTCGCTCGACCCCGCGCTGGAGCCGGTCCTCCAGAAGGCGATCTACAAGCAGGGCGGCCGCACGCTCATCCGCCTCGGTGACTCTGACGTCGACTACGACCCCAACTTCAAGTTCTACATCACGACCAAGATGTCCAACCCGCACTACCTGCCCGAGGTCTGCATCAAGTGAGTGGCTGGTGTAGTTGAGCGTGCGTGTTGCCTCCAAGGAGGCCACCGCCGTGTCGTGTCGCCCACCGCCATTTTGCTCTCTGCGCTCACGCATCGTGCGCGCCCGCTGCCGCGCTCCGCAGGGTCACGATCATCAACTTCACGGTCACGATGCGCGGGCTCGAGGACCAGCTGCTCGGGAAAGTCGTGGGCAAGGAGCGGCCCGATCTCGAGGAGCAGAAGGACCGCCTCGTAGTGTCGATCTCCAACGACAAGAAGCAGCTCAAGGTGCGTGTGTGTCTGGGTGTGGGTGTGTGCGTGTGTGTGTGTGTGGTGGGGGGGCGCTTGTGGTTGATGTCTCGCTCTCTCCCTTGATCTCTCCCTCCCTCCCCCTCTCTCTCTCTCGCTCTTTCTCCCTCCCCCTCTCTCTAGTGTGGGTGAGTGTGCATGCGAGCGTGTCTAGTGAGCACCCCGACTCGGAAGCGCCCCTCACCTCCTCCCACACACACACACACATGCCCCCCCCCTCCCCGCACACACACACAGGAGCTCGAGGACAAGATCCTGAAGCTGCTCAAGGAGTCGCAGGGCAACATCCTCGACGACGAGCAGCTCATCAGCACGCTCAACCACTCGAAGAGCACGTCGATGGTCATTGGGAACCGCGTGCAGGAGGCAGAGGTGCGTGCGTGTGGGGGAGAGAGAGGGCGTGTCCGATCTGTGTGCGTGTGTGTGTGGGTGGGGGATTAGGTGAGGGATGCTGCCAAGCGGGCAGCTCATCAGCACGCTCAACCTCTCAAAGAGCACGTCGATGGTCATCGGGAACCGCGTGCAGGAGGCAGAGGTGCGCGTGTGTGGGGGCGGGGAAGTAGGTGAGGGGTACTGCCGGGGGGCGCACCAGACACACTCTCATGCACACTCACCCAGAAGCCCCCCCTCACACATATGCACTGTCTCACACAGGTCACCGAGCGCAGCATCAACGAGGCGCGCGAGCACTACCGCCCAGCCGCCACGCGCGGCTCGATCCTGTACTTTGTGATTGCCGACCTGTCTCTCATCAACCCGATGTACCAGTTCAGCCTGCCGTACTTCTCGCGGCTCTTCTCGCACTGCATCGACAACGCAAACAAGGCGGACGACGTGCCGACGCGGCTCGCGCTGCTCTCGGACTTTGTGACCAGGTGTGTGGGAGGGAGGGGGGGGACAGAGGGAGGGGGGGGGCTCTTCTCTCACTGCCTCGACAACACGGACAAGGCGGACGACGTGCCGATGCAGCTCGCGCTGCTCTCGGACTTTGTGACCAGGTGCGTGCGTGCGTTGAGGGAGGGGAGGGAGGAGTGGGGGGGGGGGAGGGAGGAGACGCTGCTCGCGCTGCTCTCGGACTTTGTTACCAGGTGCGTTGGAGGGAGGGAGGGGGGAGGAGGGAGGGAGGAGGGGAGGGGAGGAGGGAAGGGGGGGGAGGGAGGGGAGGGAGGGGAGGCATGGATGGATGGATGGATGGATGGATGGATGGATGGATGGATGCATGGATGGATGCCGCGTGCGCGCGCACACTCTGCACGCACGCGCGCGCCCGTGGTCCGCCTGTATGTGTGCCTCGTTGCTGTCCGAACTGATGCGCAACCCTTGCCGCCGCTGCCCTGCCCCCCCCGCCCGACCCAACTAACCAACCCGCCCCCGCCCGCACCCCCTCCCAGTTTCATCTTCAACAACACGAGCCGCGGCCTGTCTGAGCACACATGCACACAGACACACACACACACACACGCACACGCACCCCCTCCCAGGTTCATCTTCAACAACGTGAGCCGCGGCCTGTTTGAGGAGCACAAGTCGCTCTACTCGTTCCTCGTCGCGACGTCGATCCTGCGGCACGAGAGCTCTGGCGAGATCGGCGCGCCCGAGTGGAACTTCCTCGTGCGCGGCCCCACCGGCGGGGGGCTCGCGTCGGCGGGCCGCCCGGCCGCGTGCGCCTGGGTGAGCGACAGTGCGTGGAAGGCGCTCGTGTACGCCGAGGGGAGCATCCCCGCGCTCGCGGGGCTTGCTGCCATCGTGGAGTCTGCATCGTCAGAGTGGGAGGCGTGGGCGACGAGCGCAGAGCCGCACACCGAGGCGCTGCCGTCCGGGTGGGAGGCGACGCTGTCAGGGTCGTTTGCGAAGCTCGTTGTGATCCGCATCTTCCGCGAGGAGAAGCTCATCTTTGCGTGCAGCCAGTACGTGGGGACGAAGCTGGGCGCCGAGTTCACCGAGCCCGCGCCGTGGACGCTCGACGACGTGTTCCCCGACTCGTCGTGCCGCACGCCCATCATCTTCATCCTGTCGACGGGCGCCGACCCGACGGCGATGTTGCAGCGGTTTGCCGAGCGGAAGGGCTGGACGCCGGGCGAGCGCCTGCACATGATCTCGCTCGGGCAGGGGCAGGGCCCGATCGCGGAGATGCTCATGGCGCAGGCGGCGGCGGCCGGCGACTGGGTGTGCCTGCAGAACTGCCACCTCGTGAGCAGCTGGATGCTGCGCATGGAGGAGAAGGTGGAGGAGCTGAGCCGCGAGAGCAACGCGTCGGTGCACCCCGACTTCCGGCTGTGGCTCACCAGCATGCCATCAAGCGTGTTCCCAGTCATGGTGCTCCAGAACTCGATCAAGCTCACCAACGAGCCGCCCAAGGGCGTGCGCGCCAACGTGGCGCGCACGTACAACGACATGACGGCGGAGCACATGGCGAGCTGCCCGACCAAGCCCGAGGTGTGGCGCAAGCTGCTCTTCTCGCTCTCCTTCTTCCACGCGGTCGTGCAGGAGCGGCGCAAGTTTGGCCCCATCGGGTGGAACATCCGCTACGAGTTCAACACGTCGGACGTGGAGTGCAGCATGATGACGCTGCGCATGTTCCTGACCGAGCAGGACGCGATCCCGTGGCCAGCGCTCGAGTACGTGATTGGCCAGATCAACTACGGCGGCCGCGTGACCGACGACAACGACCGTCGCTGCCTCATGTCGGTCCTGCGCAAGTACATCACGCCGCGCGTGCTCGACGACGAGTTCAAGCTCACGCACAGCGGGACGTACTTTGTGCCGCCCGACGGCGACCTCGACTCGTACCGCGAGTACGTGCGGGGGCTGCCCGCGACCGAGGCGCCCGAGGTGTTTGGCATGCACGCCAACGCCAACATCAGCTTCCAGCTGCAGGAGACACGGCGGCTCATCGACACCGTGCTGTCGATCCAGCCGCGCGTCGCGACCGGGGGCGCGGGCAAGGGGCCGGACGAGATCGTGGGCGAGCTGGCGCTCTCGCTGGAGGGCAGCCTCGGCAAGCTGCTCGACCGGGAGGACGCGCTGCCCGGGCTGTTTGACCGCACCCAAGCGGGCCAGCTTAACAGCCTGTCGGTGGTACTGGGGCAGGAGATGGACCGCTTCAACCGCCTCACAGCCGCGATGGCCTCGAGCCTGCGCGAGCTGCAGAAGGCGATCCGCGGCATGGTCGTCATGTCGGCGGAACTCGAGGCCATGTACAATAGCATGCTCAACAACCAGGTGCCCGCGCTGTGGAACAAGTGCGCGTACCCGAGCCTCAAGCCGCTCGCGAGCTGGATGGCCGACTACCACCAGCGCATCGCGTTCATGCGCGGGTGGCTGCAGGGCGGCCTGCCCAAGTCCTTCTGGCTGCCCGGCTTCTTCTTCCCGCAGGGCTTCATGACGGGCGTGCTGCAGATGCACGCGCGCAAGTACACCGCGCCCATCGACGCGCTCTCCTTTGGCTTCACCGTCACGACGCACGAGTCGCCGAACGACATCGACGGCCCGCCCGAGGACGGCATCCTCGTCGACGGGCTGTGGGTCGACGGCGCGCGCTGGGACCGCGCGGGCAAGTGCCTCGACGAGTCCGAGCCCGGCGTCATGTACGCGCCCATGCCCGTTATCCACTTCTACCCGGTCGCGAACTACGAGCCGCCGGCGACCGAGTACCAGTGCCCGCTGTACAAGACGAGCCTGCGCGCGGGAGTGCTGTCGACGACCGGACAGGTACAGGGAGGGGGGGGACGGGGGGTACACGCACGCACACGCACGCGTTTGTGTACCAGCGTTTGTTCTCTTGGTAAGGAGCGCAGCTGGCTGACTCTGCACTGTCGTTCTGCTTTTGTTGGGATGACTGCGTGGATCGTGTCGCTTGCCCGCACACGCGCACTTATGTTTAGACGCACGCGAGGAAATGCACGTACACGCGCACAAACACACACACGCGCATGCTGACACGCACATACGCACACCGAACCGCAGAGCACCAACTACGTCCTGCCTGTGTCGCTGCCGATCCGCGCGGGCACCAGCGAGGACCACTGGATCCTCGAGGGCGTCTCGCTGCTGTGCATGCTCAACGAATGACCCGACGACCAGAAATTCAAGATGTGTGACCATTGAGTTGACCACTAGGCAGTTAGTAGTTGTTTCGTCGTACCACTACAAATAGCTAGGCAGTTGGGCACTTGCAGCCGGCCAGGGAGACCCGAGTGGGTGGGGGGGACTAGAGGGCGTGCGGATACTACTGTGCGCACCCATTGTGACGATACGTTGACATGTTTGTTTCCCTTGCGACGCTGCATATTGCGCGACCACCGCTGTAAACAGGGCCCCATCATGCTGACTGCAGTGGCAGCAACACAACTGGTGTCTCAGCTCAACTATGCCATCGCCTCGCTACTACGCCTAGGGCTATCCCCTGCATTGCTGGCTAGCAACGGTGGCGCAACGTGCGCACAAGGTGGGGGGCGGTGAGGGGGGTGGGCTACTATGGTCCGCACGCCTCTCTTATTACTACTCTACGCGGCACGGCTGGTAATTGGTGTAGCGAGGTGGTGTCAGTCTGGGTGGGGTGGGTGCGCGAGCAGTCGGCCAATGGGCCAGCTCGGGTGGGGTGGGTGGGCGAGCAGTCAGCCAATGAGGGGGGAGGAGAGGGGGGGCTAATTAGCTGGCCGGGCCAGGCATCGCGCGTCCAACTGATAAACTCAAGGTGCCGCCCGCCGAGTGGCACACGCATTCAACTGAAGGTGCCGCCGGTCTTGCGGTACACCTGCGCTATACCCGCGAGGGCCTCGCTCCCAGGCACCTGCGATGGGGGGGAGGGTCATGGCGACGATTGCGGGTTAGACCGGTCGGCCGTTCAGGGGGCAAGCCAGGGCAGGATGGTAGGGGCGTCAAGATAAGGACGAGAGCGCGCGCGTCACAGGCGCGGGCCGGGGGCCCCGGGCACAGCAGGTGCACGCGTGCGCTGGGGCGCCCCTGCAAGGGCGGGTGCACACGCGCGTGCCTGCCGCGCGCGCGCACGTGTTTCGTCCAACGCACGCCCACACGCGCCCACCTTGACCCAGGCGAGCGGCGCCATCGCGTCTGGGTTGACCTTCTGTTGGAGGCCGCGCCCAGCGAGCACGATGTAGCCACCTGCGCAACGCGGCCGGGCGGGGTGTGGGCCGTTCCTCGAGGGCACTAGGTGGACGGAGCACACTCGCCTTACCTGGCTAGTATGCGAGTCCTCAACATGCACGTATAAGGACCTAAATGACCTATTGGCCCTTTGGCCTGTCGCCACAGGATGGCAGACACCCTGCACAGATGGCCTCTCCCCAAGAGCAGGCTGCCCCCAACCAGCAAGCAAGTTGCCTTCTCGTCACCCCCCAGCCCCTTTCCCATGGGTCATATACAGTGAGTCCGGCGTGCTGCGGGACGCTTGGGAACTGGAATACTTCCGGCCATAAGATCCCCCCCCCTGTCAGGAACAGGCGCAACATGCTTGCAGGTGCAACGCCAGAGATCCACATCCACACGAGGGATGAACCAGGGGGGGGGGGGGGGGCGAGAGCACCGTTTGAAGAGAGTCCAAATGCCGCACCTGGACGCAGCAGGCGGTCCATCTCGAGTACTGCTGCCGCGATGCAGTTGACATGTGCGACCTCCACGTGCCTGCATGCCAGGTTCCATGGGTGTAAAGGGGTTAAGGGGTCCAGGCTTGGTAAGGACACAGCTGGCGGTTCATCTCTCGAGTACGGCTGCCGCGATGCAGTTGACGTGCGCGACCTCCACGTGCCTGCGCGCCATCGGAGCACCGTCACAGCACCATCAGAGTGCCCTGAAATGTATGGGAGGGGGAGGGGGGGGACAAGGCTGCCATGGCGCAGTTGTCGTGCGCGACCTCCTCGTGCCTGCACGCCAGGTGGGCACCATCAGAGCGCCATCAGAGTGCCATCACAGCACCATCGCGGCGCTCTGATGTGTAGTAGGGACATCAATATCGCACTCGGCACTCACTCTCGACCAAACACGTGCCGAGTGCGAGTCCAGAAGGCCCCTGCAGTACCGTACCGCTCCAGGTACGCCCCGTTTTATGTAGAGGTCCATGGAGGCCCCAATGGCAGCCCCTCAGATTTAATTCATTGGCGCTCCCGGCCCCTGACCCCTGTTAATGGCCAAGTTCACGTTGCCCCACTGTGAACTCTGCTGTGAAGTACATTGAGCGGTATGGTATGCGAGCGCGTGCCTGGCGGAAGCAGCCCCACCTGACGTGGATGATGTCGAATGAGCGTGGGTAGGCGGGGAACATGTAGCACCAGTCGTGGTAGAGCCCGACCTGCGTGTGTGTGTCAGCGTGTGAGTGGCGGCGGCGGTAGTGTGTATGCGCGTGAGAGAGAGAGAGAGGGAGAGAGAGGGAGAGATACGGAGAGAGAGAGAGAGAGAGAGAGAGAGAGAGAGAGACAGAGAGAGAGAGAGAGAGAGAGAAGTGAGAAAGAGAGAGTGGGAGAGAAATAGTGGTGGGGTGGGGCACCGGTACCACCCATGCACTCAAACTGCGCAGGCCCCCGGCCGCAGCAACAGACACCACAGGTCAGCCAGCACCACACCACACCCAAAAAGAGAGGAAGCCCACCTGCCCCCCAGCACAGGTCAGCCAACACCACACCACACCCACCACACCGTCACACCACAGGTCAGCCAAGACCACACCCGCCACCCACAGCACAGGTCAGCTTACACCACACCACCACCCGAAGAGAGGCAAGCCCACCTGCCCCTCTGCAAACACGCCCGGCAGCCCGTCCTTTCCGACGCTCTTCACAAAGTTGGACATCGACGCGTAGTTGCCCTTTAGACGTCCGTCGGTCCCATTGGGGGACACGTGGTGGTACCTGGGATTGTGAGGGTTGAGGATTGGGATGGGGTTCATTAGGTTCATTAGGTTCATAGATTCATTAGGTTCATAAGGTTCATTAGGTTCATTAGGTTCATTAGGTTCAAAAGCTTCGTAAGGTTCATAAGGTTCATAAGGTTCATAGGAGTCCTCCTAGGGTCTTGTGTCGGGCTCTGGAGTGGCTTAGGGCTGAGGGTTTGTAGCCGTCTTTCTTGGGGTTTAGAGTTTCTAGCCGTTAGGGTTTGGGGTAACTTGTGTCGGGTTCTGAAGTGGATTGGGGTTAAGGGTTTCTAGCCGTCTTTCTTGGGGTTTAGAGTTTCTAGCCGTTAGATGGTTTAGGGTGACTAACAGGTGTAAGACTTACTCCTGGCTCTTGACGTGCTGCACGTTGAGGCACCACGCGTTGGGCAGCTGCGCGCGCACGGCGAGGCCAAATGTGCCGAGCAGCGCGTTGGCGTCGAGCACGTTGGTGAAGGCCTGCCATGCGTGTGTGTGTGCAGGTGAGAGAGAGAGAGAGGGGGGGGGAGAGAGAGGGGGGGGAGAGAGAGGGGGGGAGAGAGAGAGCAGCGCGTTGGCGTCGAGCACGTTGGTGAAGGCCTGCCATGCGTGTGTGTGAGCAGGTGAGAGAGAGAGAGAGAGAGAGAGAGGGGGGGGGGGAGAGAGAGGGGGGGGGAGAGAGAGAGGGGAAGAGAGAGGGGGGGAGAGAGAGCAGCGCGTTGGCGTTGAGCACGTTGGTGAAGGCCTGCCGGTGCATGTGTGCATGTGTTTGTGTGTGCACGCGCGTGTGATGCGCGCGTGTGATGCGCGTGCGTGTGAAGGCAAACTGCTGCCACTTTGCTGGCTCTTCGTCTCGTCCTACTCTGACACAGTGAGCCTTGGTGGAACAGCTAGAGCAGAAAGATCTCCCTCCCTCCTGTTCCTGCACGCACACTCATGCACACACACATGTGCATATTCTCACACACACACACGCACACACACCTGGCTGGTTGGCATGAGCTTGAACAGCTCTGATGCATAGCGTGAGTCGAGGGCCACGTTGTCAACTTGGTTGTCGATCAGCTCCGCGCGCGCCGGCGCCGTATGGCGGCACGGCACATGGAAGCGACGGAACGATGGCTGCTCCTGCTCCCCTGTGTATGACGAGTGAGAGAGTGAGATGAGTGATACAATTGAGTGAGTGAGTGCGCGTGCGCGTGTGTGCGCCGGCGCCGAGTGGCGGCATGGCACGTGGCATGAAGCGACTGAACGATGGCTGCTCCTGCTCCCCTGCGCATGCCGAGTGGGAGAGTGGGAGATGAGAAACAAGAGTGTGTGTGTGTGCGTGTGCGTGCATGTGTGTGACGGCACCGTGTAGCGGCACGGCACGTGGAAGCGACAAAAGTACGGCTGCTCCTGCTCCCCTGCGCAAGTGAGTGAGCGAGTGAGATATGAGTGACAAGAGTGAGTGAGTGAGCGGAGGGGACGGCGTGTGTGCGTGTGTGTGTGTGGTGTGTGTGTGTGGGGCAGTTTGGTCAACGCAGGTCAAGAGCCCGAGTGTGTTGACGCCCGCCAGTTTGCGTGCACTGGCAGGCGCACACACGGGGGGAGGGGGGGGCCCGCCGCCGCCGAAACCAATGTTAAAACAGGACAACGAGACGGCTGACGTGAGCGCAGCACACAAGCAAGGCGAGCAGTGTGCTACACACACGGTGGCGGGCCGCCCAGACGTCAGCGGCTTGGGGGGTGCACGCACTCACACTCGTCCCTGCACACGCAAGTAACACGTGTATCCCCCCCCCCTTTCGACCACACACACAGACACACACGCACACACGCACATAGCACACACACATACACGCACTCACATGGCGGGCACGGCAGGAAGTTGCCCGCGCTCAGGGCAACGACCTCGGGCTTGCACACACACACATACACACACACACAAACACACGCACTCATATGGCGGGCACAGGACGTGCATGACGTCCTCGGACTTGCACACACACATCACACATGCACACACACATGTTCATACACGCACACACACCGCACACACACATATACGCACTTACATGGGGGGCACGGCAGGAAGTTGCTCGCGCTCAGGGCAACGACCTCAGGCTTGCACACACACACAAACACACACACACATACAAACAAACCAACCAACCAAGCGTTACATGAGGCCGTCCGCATGCACCGGCAATGCCTGTACTACTAACAGCAATACACCCCGGCAATTGCTACGAGGTCTAACCCGTGCACTGGGATGTCTTTCGAATAGCGGGTGACCGACCAGCGCCTGAATCGAGTGGATAGTATACACACACACACACACACACACACACACACACAAACACTCACATGGCGGGCACAGCAGGACGTGCATAGCGTCCTCGGACACACACACACACACATCACATGCACACACACTTTTTCACACACACACACACAGATACACGCACTCACATGGCGGGCACAGGACGTGCATGGCAACGTCCTCGGACACACACACACCCACACACATCACACATGCACACACACATGTTCACACATGCACGCGCACACACACGCACACACTCGCACTCACATGGCGGGCACGGCAGGAAGTTGCCCGAGCCCAGGGCGGCGACCTCAGGCTTGCGCCACACTGCCATGTCCTTGAACGTCGCAACCGTGTTGGAGAGTGGGTGAGACAGGGAGTGACATGTCAGTGAGGAAGTGTGACACGGGATTGAGAATCGCAACCGTGTCAGAGAGTGAGGGAGAGAGAGAGTGAGACATGGCGGTGAGAAAGCATGGGAGTGACCGTGAAAGTGTGGCATGGCAGTGACCGTGAGAGTGAGAATCGAAGCCGTGTTGGAGAGAGCGTGAGAGGGCGTGGCATGGCAGTGAGAGTGAAGAGTGAGAGAGAGCGTGCACGCGTGTGAGAGTGTGTAGGCGCGTGCCCCTCCCCCCCCCGCACCTTTGGTGTGCCCTTGACGCGCTGCCACCCGAGCTGTGAGCTCCACGTATCGACCTGCTTCAGAGTGAGTAACCCCGCCATCAGAGTGAGGACCCCGCCATCAGAGTGAGGGAGCACGCCATCAGAGTGAGGGAGCACACCATCAGAGTGAGGGAGCACACCATCAGAGTGAGGGAGCACGTCACCAGAGTGAGGGACCCCCGCCATCAGAGCGAGTTAGCACGTCATCAGAGGGAGCACGCCATCAGAGTGAGGCAGCCCCGTCATCAGAGTGAGGACCCCGCACTGGAAGAGTCAACCCACCAACCCAGCAGGTAGACAGCCCAACACCCCAGCCGAGAGCCCGCCCAGTCAACATGGAGCTCATTCACTCTGACAGGGAGCCACTGACTCTCGCAGATCGCCCAACACTCTAACAGGGAACCTTCCCACTCCAACAGATGGCCCAACACCTAAACAGGGAGCGTACCCACTCAGCAGGCAGCCCAACACCGCAACAGGGAGCCTACTCACTCATCTGAGTGAGGGGACCCGCCATCAAAAGGTCGCCATTTGAGTGAGGGAACATGTGCACGAAGCCGCCACAACCCAGCAGATGCATGAAGACAGCCCACCACCAGCCCAACCACTCAGCAGGGCAGTCATGGGGCAGCCCCACCCACCTGGTCGCGGAAGTTATACGAGTGCCACACGGACGCAAACCTGCCCGGGGGGGGGGAGGGGGGGGGGTCTTGGAGGGTTTGGAGCTTGGAGGTTTCAGCGTGTGCATGCATCAGGCCAAGGGCTTAGAGTTGTACTCACATCACACAGTACCCCCCTCCTTTCAGCAACCCGATGACCTCGAGGAACCACCCTCGCTCATTGCTAGCCACGCATGCACGCACCCACTCATGCATGCGTGCGTGCACACGCATGCTCACATCAGGGTTTGGGTCTTGGAGGTTTCAGCGTGCGCTCGCATCAGTGTTTAGGGCCAGTTTAGGGCTTACAGTTGTACTCACATCACGAAGTATCCGCCTCCTTTCAGCACCCTGTCGACCTCGAGGAACCACGTCCCGACCGATGCGGCGCCGATCCAGTGCCAGCACCTGTCAGTGGTTGGTCGGTTGTTGGTTAGTTATTGGTGGGTTGTTGGTCAGTTGGTTGCATGTATTCAGTTGTGTGGGTTGTGGCAGTGTCAGGGAGGGTGATTGGGTGTTGGTTGTTGGTGGGTTGGTTGCATGGGTCAAGTTGTGTGGGCTGTCGCAGCGTCAGGGAGGGTGATTGGGTGGTTGTTGGTTGGCTGTTGTTTCGTTGTTGGTCGGCTGTTGGTCAGTTGTGTGGCTGCATGGAAGTTGTGTGGGCTGTCGGAGCGTCAGGGAGGGTGATTGGGTGGCTGTTGGGACCAACTTCATGTCCTTATAAATAAGGACATAACTTCATGTCCAGATACGCAAGCCCTATAGACAGGCGGGGTGCCTTGGGTGGTTGCGCAACCACTGAGCCATGCACAGTGATTTTCTTTCCATGTTTTCAAGTGATTGTTTTGGTAGCCAACATCCTGTTTTGACCGCTGACCGTCAAAACTATGCAATTTTCAAGCTCTTGACGAGCCCTATCTGATGGCATCGTCGGACCCTCAAGCAGCTCGGGAAATCGCCTACTCAAAAGGCTACCAATGGCCAACCAATGGCTACCAGTCCCTCCAAAGAAAACACTGGCCACGCACCACTTGCACGTGACCATGTGGTTGCATGGGTGAGTTATGTGGGCTGTCGCAACGTCAGGGAGGTTGATTGGGTTGTTGTTGGTCGTGTGTTGGTCGTGTAATGGTCGGTTGTGATCCGGTT
>VFSX01000011.1:756353-773853 GCA_016618255.1 Chlamydomonas sp. UWO 241 | reverse complement strand
CGTCCGCACGGATGACATGTTGACCTGTTTGTGTGGGGTGTGCGTGTGTGCGTGTGTGCGTGTGTGTGCGCATGTGTGTGTGCGAGTGTGTGTGTGTTCTTGTGTGCGCGTGTGTGCGCATGTGTGTGTGTGTGTGCGTGTGTGTGTGTGTGTGTTCTTGTGTGTGTGTGTGCATGGATGGCTGCACGTGCCATCACTGTGGGCACCAGCCCACACCCCACACGCCGGGTGTGAGAGCCCCCACCCCACCCCCCCACCACACACGCAACACACCTCAGCGGGCAGCATGTCCAGGAACTTGCGCGCCGACATGGACCCCCCGTCGCGCGGCAACTCCACGGTTGTGGCCTGTGTGCCAACGCAGTTGGGGTCAGAGAAGAGCAGTGATTTCCTTTTCGGCTCTCCACAGCCATTTGGCTATATTCCGGGTGAACTTTGCCCTTGCACACAGCTCAACCCATTCAGTGGATTGGAAGTCTGCTGAGTGTGCCAGACAGAGCTCGTATAGAGCTTTCAAGGGACCTATATATGAGGGCAAACGGTCAACGGGAGGTCAACGGTCAACGCGGACAAAGCAAAATCCGGCTGTAGAAGAATTAATATAAAAAAAATCACGAAAAGGAAATCACTGGAGAAGAGGTGTGTGTGTGGTCCATGTGTGCGCGCAGGCCGAGTCCGAGCTGACTTGTCCACACTGTCTCCACACCGTGTCCACACCAATGTCCACACCAATGTCCACACCAAGTCCACACCATGGACGTTGAGCCACGACTGGTCGGCCTTGATGCCAGCGTGGGGCCCGTAACTGTAACCTCCCGTTACTGTTACCTCCCCGTAATGTTACGGGGCTTACGGGCCATCCCTCGCAAAGTGCCCCGTAACACCTCGTAACCCGAGAAAGGTGTGAAACGGTGTGAATGTGCGCCCCACACCGTTGACTGGCCCCGAAGAGCGTTGACTCGGGGTTACGGGAGGGGTAACGGGAGGGTTACGGGAAGAGCTCCGAGGGTTACGGGTTATGGGCCACGCGGTGTGGGGTTACGGGCCCCACGCTGCTTGATGCCCTCCGCCTCCCACACCCGTGTGTCCACACCAATGTCAACACCACACTCGGCCCTCTGCCTTCCACACCTGTATGTCCACACCACGTCCACACCCACCTGGACGTTGAGCCACGACTGGTCGGCCTTGATGCCCTCCGCCTCCCACACCTCGGCCTTTGGGATGTTGCTCTTGGGCAGGGAGAACAGGCACGCGGGCCATGCAGGCTGCGTGTGTGTGTGTGTGTGTGTGTGCATGCGTGTGTGTGTGACGAGGTGTGTGTGTGTGTGTGTGTGTGTATGTTTGGGATGTTGTTCTTGGGCTGAAAGAACAGGCACGCGGGCCATGCAGGCTGCGTGTGTATGTGTGTGTGCATGTGTGTGTGAGGAGGGGGAAGGGGGTGAGTGTGTATGTGTGTGTGCATGTGTGTGTGTGTGTGAGGAGGGGGGGTGAGTGTGTGTGTTCAGAGTGTTCCTCTTGGGTAGAGATAACAGGCACACAGGCCTCGCAGACTGTGTGTGTGTGTGTGTGCGCGCGTGTTCAAGATGTCGCTCTCGGGCAGCAAGAACAGGCACGCGGACTTCGCGGGCTGCGTGTGCATGTGTGTGTTTGTGTGTGTGGTCGATTTTACAGTCCGTCGGACGCCTTTGATGGCGCATTAGACCCGAGAAAAGAGGCCGACAGCTGTCAAAATTAGACCACTAGCATGCCATCTGCCATCATGATTTCTGTGCACGCGGTGCGTGTCTCAAAACAGGCGACAAGGAAGTCAGCCAACTCGTGCCAGAACCTGGGGTTCTCCTGGCCTGGCCGAGGATTCATAAACTCCCACATCCGCTCATCTAAATCGGCCTCCTCGGGCGCGGGATGAATCGAAACAGGCTGTGGGCACGCACCCATGCTTCTTCATAGGCAGGGCACTCAAATATCATGTGTGCCTCATCCTCTAGCCCACCGCATAGGCAGCACGTCCGCTGGCTGCGCAGCTGCCTCTGTCCCGCCACGGCGTAGCGCCCCCGCTCTATCTGCAGCTCATGGAGCCCCATCCTGAACGTAGCTAGAGCCGTGATCCGGGCAGCACTGTTCAGCCCTGAGCTCAACAGGGCCGGCGGCTCGCTGTCGCTACCCGCCATCCACCGCATGTCGGTCAGCAACTTAAAGCCGCGCGACCACTCCTCAGGTACATCTCGCACGGTAATGCCGCTCGGCAGCGCCGGTGTGCTTGTCGCGGCGGCCAGCCACGCCGCGGTCGCCACGTCCAGCAGGTTGGTGATGCGTACCAGTCCCTCCTGGTCCCACGTCAGGGTGTGCCCCACAGTTCCGAGGCACACCTGCCAGCGTGCCGCCCAGCACGTCCCCCCCCGCTTCCGCCAGCCCTCAGCTCTCCCGCATCGCATCTTTGAGCAGGTCACCGTCAGGCCGCCCCCGCGCCTTATCCCAAAAGCGCGTCGCCTGGCGCAGCCAATCTGCCGCCAGCGGCCGCCACCCCGCCTCCCGCGCCAAAATTCCCAGTTGTTGCCCGTTGCTGCGGACTCCTAGGGATGCACGGGTAAATTGCAGAGGCACTTCCTCCAGGGTGCGCCATCCGTCGCGTGCGGCCTCAGCGCCCCTCCCACTCCTGCCTCTCTCCCACCGTCCGCCTGCCCCGGCAAACACGCCCTCCCCAGCATCCGCCATCATCGCAGGGCCCCACACTTCAAACCCGTAATTTAGCACAGGCCGTACTTGCGTGTCGAACAGGTGGGTCTTAATGTCAATATTATTAAGGCGTATCATATAGCATCTACGAGTGAGCGCGTATCTGGTGCGTTGGGCCCTAGAGCGTCGGGTGCCCACGTCCCCCCCCACTGCTCGCCGGTGGTGAAAGAGCATGCCCAGATATGGGAACTCGTGTGTCATGGGTAGATCTGCTCCTGCAAAATTCAGCGTTACCCTCCCCCCTGCCGCCCCGACTGGGCAGAACTGGTCATTGAACACCACCCCTTCTGACTTCTTAACGTTTACTGTGTGTGTGTTTGTGTGTGTGTGTGTGTGTTTGTGTGTGTTTGTGTGTGTGAGTGTGTGTGTGTGATTGTGTGTGTGTTGGAGTGTTGCACGTGGGCAGCAATGCCAGACACGCGGCCACACGCACACTCACGCAGTCGGCAGTCGGTGCAAAAGCTCCTGAGGTGCCGCACACACACACATGCACACACACGCACACACACACACGCAGGTCGAACGCACCAACATAGGCATCCGACAGTCTATGTAATCGACCACACACACACACGCACACACGCTCTCTCTCACCCGCGTGGTGTAGCCCTCCGGCACCGGCACCTTGCACAGTTTTCGGTGCGGAGCGATTACCTCGAAGAGCGCGGCGTATGCCTCGCTCGGTGCAAACGCGGGCAGCTCGTCGACGTCATCGCAGAACGGTGTTTCTGCGTGTGTGTGTGTGTGGTGTGCGTGTATGTGTGTGTGTGTGTGAGTGTGTGTGTGTGTGCATATGTGAGTGCATGTGTGTGTGTGTGTGTGTGTGTGTGTGTGTTGCATGTGCTGGGTGGCCGCGCGGGGTTTGGGTGTGCGTGGGAAAGATGGGGGGGGGGGGGGGGGAAGAGGGGCTGCACCAAAGGCAGAAGGCTGTGGCAGTGGCAGCGCAGCTGCACGGGGTGAGCCTGCAGCCGCATGCATGCAATCTGGAGAACCCCCAGCCACAATGCAGGCAATCTCCACGCCAAGACGCACCCGTGTAGTCCAGCTTCAGCCTGGTCCTTGCAGTGTCCTCCTCAGCCCGGGATGGCGCGGTCAGCAGCGCCAGCAGCAGCGCAGCGAGGAGGGCTGCGCGCGCCATCCAGCTGTCGCGGACCGATGAGGTACGCGCGTTGACTGGGGGCAGCGTTCGGAGCCAGCAACGCGCGTGGGCAGTGCGGATACTAATGATGGGCCACCTCGCAGCGTGAGATGAAGGCACGAAGGCAAGAGGATGGCTATGCAGGGTGTGGGAGTACGCTTTTATTCCTGCGAGGCTTTCTCTCGCCGTCTCACTTCAGCGCACTTATCCTGCAATAATATCCCCAATAAAAATGACTTATAATTGTCGCGGAGCTGTGAGGTAGTGTGCGTTCATGAGAACCCCCTCGCCTCCCCTTCGCCCCTCGGCAGCACAGCGCCGCGCCGCTCGTGCCTCTAAGCACACCACCATGCCACAGTGCATCAGTAAGACATCCTCATGGATAAGCTGGGACGCACTGGAAGCTGGGCTCCGTGCCTTCTCTGTGCCTGTCTGTGTCTACTATTTATCGACCCAGACGCCCGCCAGCCGGCCGGCGAGGCATCCAGTAAACTCTCTCAGCCAGCAAACTCTATCTGCGCCTGTCGGTGTGTGTCTACCAGTCATCGACCCAGACGCCCAGCAGCCGACCAGCGCAGCACCCAGTCAACTTCTCGCGAGCACCCAGATCGACATCACGATCATCGCCCCTACACATCTGCTGCACGCACGTTCTCAGGCTGCCGCCTGCCTGCCTGCCTGACTACCTACCCTAAACCCTAAACCCTAAAACCTCAATCCAGCAACACTGGTGCTGGTGCTGCCCGCCGCCCGCAGCAGTAGCAGCAGCAGCAACGTCTGATCCGCGGACGATCGGTTCATTTGTAAGAAACCATTATGACGTGGATTAAACGCGTATACTCTGGTAGGGGTGTGGCTGTGGATGGATGTGCACGTGGTCTGTGGTGGAAGAGTATCCACTGGGACTAGGCAGTAAGCCCACCAAGAGGCCCAAAAGGTTCATCTATAAAAGCAGCTCACGGAAGCGCCACCCACACTTGGTGTTGTGCGCCAAGCAAGCACCGCATCCACGCACCGCACTCAACCTAACCCAAAAACAAAAGACCCTCCAACAAACCACCCGCCAACACTCGACCCAGCGACCACACCGCACCCGCCACGACACGCGCGTGGCGCCATCTCCCCTTCACACACAACTACACCAATAGGCTGGTGCGCTGCGTGGCCTTGGGGTTCTCCCAGTAGAGCCCACCTAGACTTTTAGTCTAGACCTTAACCCACGCCCCGAGGTCCTCCGGGCGCATTCATATAAAAACTGTTATAAAAAAAACTACACCAGCAGCGGGGGGTGGTGGTGGTGCAACTAGCAAACGTGTGCAGGCGCACGCTCGCTGTCAATCACGAGGCGAGTGCGGTGAGACTGCGGCCGCTTCCCCGCAGCCTTGGCGGTGAGAAGCCTGCGGAGGGGGGGAGGGGAGGAACCAGCTGCTCTGACTGCCACCTTGATGATGATGTTACAGCCGGGGACATCTCTGCGTACCTTAGCGTGAAAAAACGCCGCAGCGCAACATCTGCAGCTAGATGGACAGATGCATGTGCAGCTGCAAGGAGCCTGCGGGGGGGGGGACCTGCCGCTCCGGCTGCCACCTTGGGGTGACTTACCGCCGCAGCGCAACAACTGCAGCCAGGTGGACAGGTGCGTGTGCAGCTGCGAGGAGCCTGCAAGGGGGGGGGGAGGAACCTGCTGCTCTGGCTGCCACCTTAGCGTGACTAACCGCCACAGTGCAATAACTTCAGCCAGGTGGGCAGATGCGTGTGCAGGTGCGAGGAGCCTGCGGGGGGGGGAGGGGGGAGGAACCTGCCGCTCCGATTGCCACCTGAGCGCGACTAACCGCCGCAGCGCAAAAACTGCAGCCAGATGGACAGATGCGTGTGCAGATGCGAAGAGCCTGGGGGGGGGAGGGGGGGGGAACCTGCTGCTCCGACTGCCACCTTAGCGCGACTTACCGCCGCAGTGCAACAGCTGCACACAGATGGACGGATGCGCGTGCAGATGCGAGGAGCCCGCGGGGAGGGGAGGAGGAACCTGCCGCTCCTGCTGCCACCTGCCACCTTGTGGTAACTAACCGCCGCAGCGCAACAACTGCAGCCAGATGGACAGATGCGTGCGCAGATGCGAGGAGCTTGGGGGGGAGGGGGGAACCTGCCGCTCCGGCTGCCACCTTGGCGCGACAAACCGCTGCTGCGCAACAACTGCAGCCAGATGGACGGATGCGCGTGCTTCCCGCCCTCTCCGTCCTGTCAGCCTTTACAGCCTGCTTTAATAGGTGACGATGATGATGATGATGATGATGGATGTTAGAGTCAGGGACACCTCGAAAGGCGTATAAGACCGTGCTCGGCGCGTATGGCCCGAGCAACTTACTGAGATGGCTGGCTGTTGGTGGTAGGGAACCCCGACTCTGTAAAGAGCGTGGGCGCACCCCTAGGTCCCCTACCGCAGCGGCAGCTAACGCTTGTTGAAGGAGGTAAGCGCATGATGGGAAACGGAAACGCAAGGCAGGTTCGTCGCCAATCGCCAAAAGAGACATCCCCCCGTGGGGAGAAAGGCCAAGACGTGGCCAAAAAGGATATCAAGCTGGGCCGCTGCCTGCGCAGCTGCACCTCCCCCGTTCCCTCCCCTCCCCCATGCGCCTGTTTCGCCATAGTGGGGGGCCGTGCCCTGTCTCTTGCCAGTTCACATCAAAAATTAAATCTACGCGTGTGCGCGTGCTCGCTCTGTCACACGCCACTCCTGCCCGCTCTCCACGCGCTCTGCTCTCCTCTGAGAGCACTCTTCTGAGAGCGCTCTTCTGAGAGTCACTCTCCACGCCACTCCTGCCCGTTTTCCACGCGCTCTGCTCTCTTCTGAGAGTCACTCTTCTGAGGCTCACTCGCTACGTCTGCCCACCACTCAAGGCGCTTCTGTAGCATACTACCACACCGGCGGCGTGCGCTCGTGTGCAAAACATGCCATGTGCCACACATCACTGCAGGTGGTCTGATCAGTCGTCGAGCATGCCGTCCGGGTGGGGCGCATCGGGCGAGGGCCGCGACACCCAAGGCAAGGCACTCATATAGCACACCACCACACCGTCGGCGTGCGTGTGCCACACTTGCCACGCATCACAGCGGGTGGCCTGATCAGTCGTCCAGCATGCCGTCCGGGTGGGGCGCATCAGGCGACAGCCGCGACACCCACTTTCCAAGGTACAGCCGCCGCCACTCGTCGTAGTCCCACGGCTTGTTCAGCACCATGTGCCTGCACCACGCAACACGTGCATGCAAGGCACATACGCGGGCAGAGACACGTCTCGCGTTGGTCACGATGCGTGGCGGTCTGTTTTTTGCGCGCAGTTCATCTGTCACAAACCTTACCCAGAGCCCAACCTTTCAGGATGCTCCTGGTTAGTGACAGGTATTAATTACCTGATGGGTGATGGCATCCACACGTTCCACACGTTTGGACCTCTCATAATCTGAGCTTTGGATGGAGAGGACAATCAAGAGCGAGGCGGGGCTCCTGATATTCACAATCACTAACACCCTTCCTCTAGTCTTTGCTGGAAAGCCGATGTAACTGTAAACTGTAACTGTAACTGTAACACCCTTCCTCACAGCTTCAACAACCCTGAGAGTTGTTACATCAGCCAAAGTCCGTGCCCCTACGCTGAGCCGGACAATGACACTGCGGGCACTGGTTACCAAAAGCGGGCGGAGCACACATTCGGTTGGGGAGGTTGGAACACACAATCAGTGGGGGAAGTTGGAACACATAATCAGTTGGGGAAGTTGGCAGCCCGTGAAAACAGGCGTGCATCACACACACGCCAGGCCGGCACCACACCACACACCCTGGGTGGTATAGGGTGGATCTGGGGGCCTAGTGCCCTGTCGAGACCCAGTGCGTGAGCGCACGTGGGGTTTACCCTCACCCCTACCAGGAAGCCAGCCAGTTTCAGCCTGAAACAGAGTTTAAGTTTCGGGCGCTAGCGCCGACACAGGGCTCATACATCATTACTGGTGTCACACAGACTGTAATAGCCATCATCACCCCCGCTCACATGTATTGTAAGGCTCCTGCGTCGCGGCCCGTTCGGTATCATGTGCAGTTGCCACACACACACACCACCATCACCACCATCACCACCACACACGCCACACCGCACACACACAAACACACACACGTCAGATCCCCTGCACAGTCCCCTCCCACATACAGTCTATGCCCCCTCTACAGCTCTCACCAGCCCCCCCCCCCCCAGCTCCCCATCGGAGGCCCGCTCACATGTACTCGTCCTTCCAAGCATACACGCAGGCGTCGACCGTCGAGCCGTCTTCCAGCAGCGCAGTCACCTCCTCGCGGTAGTACTCCTTGCTCTCGTAGTCGTCCAAGATCTTGAGCTCGTCAGGGGAGAGGCTGTCGAGCAGCTGCGCACGTGTGTCGTGTGCGTGTGTGTGTGCGCGTGTGCATGTGCGTGTGTTTGTGTGTTTGTGTGTGAGTGTGTTGTGTTAACGTGTATGTGCGTGCGTGTTTGTGTGTGTGCGTGTGCATGTGTACGGGAGGGGGGGGCGTCTATTTGTTGCGTGCGTGCGTGCATGGCGCATGACATTGCACGCCCCTCACCATGCCATGCACCTCAACCTTGCCCTCCCCTTCAGCTTTTGAATGCTTGATGATGGCAGGGAACACCACGCCCTGAAGCGCAGTCCTGGTGAATCCAGGAAGTGTTGCTTTTCGCATGGTCGGTACGCGACGCAATAACGCCTCTAGCACCTCTTGCGCCATCAGGGTGCCGTACACAAAGGCGGAGGCCATGTTGGGGACGATCACGAAGCAAGGAGCATGCGATGTGATGCCTCCCAGTGCCCTGCTGCCTCCCGTTTTCACGTTTTCACGTTTCCACACTCCACACCAGGGAGCACCACCATAGGCACACACAGACATACACACACACACACACACACGCATGCAGCAGCATGAGGTGGTACTGAGTGACGTGCACCTTGACCTGCAGGGAGCATGCGGGCAGCAACAGTCACATGCGACAGCCTTCACCTTTGCATGTCCTGCGCCTGCATGCTTGCATGGCAGTGTCTGGAGCCCCGGCTGTGATCATAACAGCGTGCATGCGCATGGCGCGGGCGGGCTGCAGCCGTGCGCGGACGGGGGCAGCAGTCGTGACGGGGCATGTGCGCCACACACACACGCGCGCTGCCGTAACAGCGACAGCAGCGACAGCAGCGGCACGGCAGGCGAGGAGCAGCAGCATACAGGCGACGCCACGGTGGACAAGGACGGCGACCTGGTGCTTCCCCGCCGCGTCGGCCGCGTCGGCCGCTGCGAATAGAGCACCACGGCGCGACAGCACTCGCAGACGTCAGGCTGCAGGTACACGCACGTGCGCACACACACACACACACACACACACACACACACACACGCACACACACACACACACACGTACACAAAATGGTCCCGAGCATGAGATTTGTGCTAACAAAAACAGGCCCAGAGCAGCGCCTTCACACTTACACACACACATGCACACTCACACGCACACGGATACGCACCGCGTGACCTGCACGCACGCGCACACGTTCAGGTGTGGCGCGGCGAGTGCCTGCTGGTCGACGCCCTCCTGCACGCTGCCGCGACCGGTGCCTGGCCGCTCCGTGCTCCCCCGCGCTCCTCCACAAGCGTGCTCCTCGAGCTCGGCAGCGGTGTGGGCATGGCGGCCGCGGTGGCGGCGGCGGCCGCGACGCTGCTGTACGCGGGTTGCCCGCGCCACGGCGGCAGCTGCGGACCAGCGCCTGCTTGCCCAAGTCCAGGCCCAGGCGCGCTCAGCATGAGCGGCGGCACCCGGGAGCGGCCGCGTCTGCGCGTCGTGTGCACCGACCACCACGTGGGGAGCCTGTGCGCTGCGGAACGCAACGTGGCGGCCGCACTGGGTCAGCCACGTCCACAGCCACAGCCACAACCACAGCGACGCCCGCAGCCAGTGGCATCCCTCCCATCAGAGCAGCGCACGGGTGGCTTCAGCGCGGCTGTCTGTGATGGCGGTGGTGGTGCTCCGAATGGGAGGGTGTGTGGCCCGGGTGTGGACGTGCGGCTGCGCGTGCTCGACTGGCACGACTTCAGCGCGTGCGGCGGGCAGGGGCCGGCGCAGCAGGCGGCGGCCGTGCGCACGCTGCTGCGGCGCAGCGGTGGGGATGGTGCTGGGCAGGAGCGGCAGCAGCGGCAGCAGCAGTCGCAGCGGTCGCAGCAGCAGCAGCAGTCGCAACAGCAGCAGCAGCAACAGCAACAGCAACAGCAACAGCAACAGCAGCAGCAGGGGCAGCCAGGGGAGGGGCAGCAGCCTGTAGAGGGGCTAGAGCAGGAGGGCGGTAACGAGGGAGGCTGCGACGGCAGCGCCACGCTGCACGCGCACCGATGGCAGCCGCATGACTTGGACGACCTCCAGGAGCTGGACGTCATCATCGCGGTGCGCGGCCGGCCGGCTGTGGGGGAGGGGACGCAAGGGTGAGGGGTGTGTGCTGCACACGCACACGCACTCACATGCACGGCGCCATGCTTCTGAGCCCCGCAGGGCGACTGCGTCTACGACGAGACGCTCACAGAGGCGATGCTGTGCACCGGTGCCGCGCTGCTGCGCTTTGCCACCGACGCGCGTGCTGCAGCCGAGCAGCAGCAGCAGCAGCAGCAGCAGCAGCAGCCCGAGGGTGGCTCAGAACTCGCGGCAGCATCAGAGGCCGCGTCGGGCGCCCGCCGCGACGGCAGTGCGCGCCCGCCGCCGCTGATGCTGGTGGCTGCCGAGAAGCGGTGGTGCTTCACGCTGCGAGACATGGACGCGCGCGCGCCCGCGTTCGACCACTTCCTCTCCTTGCTGCACGTGCACCCCTCGGCCGGCAGCCGCGCGGATGCAGCAGCGCGTGCGGGCGGTCACAATCCGCCGCTTCAGTGCCCCGCTGCACCGCCAAAGCTGCTGCACGGCCGGCGGCTTGATCCCAGCCACCTGCCGCAGCGCCTTGCCGGGTACACACGCGGCGACGACTTGGAGCTGTGGGAGCTGTCGCTCGGGCTGCCCCGCCCTGGACCGAGTCGCTTCTGCCCCGACGAGACTGCACCAACAAAGTGATCACAAGAAGCGCCAGAGCAGCTGCAGCGCCGCCTGCGGCAGCGCCGCCTGCGTCGAACGGGCGCTCCATTCAGAGAGGGTTGAATAGGCTGTAGTTGGACTCCCAGGCCTCCGGGCACGCCCCAGCTTGTTTCAACGGTTGCGGTCTCTGGGATTCTGGATTCTTGAGGACCAGCACTGCAGGCTCTCTTGCTTCGATATCATGCATACGACGCGGTGGCTCTCTAGCGTCCGAGTTACACCTGTTGGGAACACAAGCAGCATCACGTGCAGCGCAGTGTGGGGGCTAAACATCGACGTTTCTTTCTTAAAAGAACAGCGCCGCGCCGGGTCGGGGCGAGACCTTTCCGCTGTGGCCGCCGCCCCCCGGCCTTGCGCCCTTGTCCGCGCTCGCGCTTCCCGCGCGCACGTCGACGCTCAGGCGCGACGCACCGACCTTGGCGGGCGCAGACCCCGGCGCCTGCCTGCTGCCTGCTCCGCCCTTGAGGATGCCGCCCTTGGAGCGCGCCGTCAGCGGCGTGCGCACCTCCGCCGACGGCACGGGCCCGCCAAACTCAAAGTACAGGTTCTTCTTCAGGTTGATCTGCACACGCTTCTTCGCAGACGCCAGCGGCGCGGCCGACTTGAGTGCGCTCGGCGGAGCGGCGGCGCGCTTGCCGCCAGGCGTTGCCGCCGCCGGCGCGGCGCGCGCGGCGGCGCCCCCCCCGTTGGCCGCGGCGTGCGCGGCGCCCCCGTTGGCCGCGCCTGCCGCTGCCGCCGCCGCCTTCCTCTCCTTCTTGCTGCTCGACTTGGGCAGCCCCGCAGCTGGCGCCGGCTTGCTGTGCTCAGGTGCCGGCGCAGCCGAGCTGGGGCTGGTCCCGCTCGCGGCGCTGGCGCCCGCGGCTCCGGCCGCCGCCGCCGCCAGCCGCGCCTTCTTCTTCGCACTCACACCCACGCTCGCACCGGCGCCGTCCGCACCCCCCGACGTGCTCGCCGCCTTGGCCGACGCGGGCGCCACTGCCGCGGGCCCGCCGTTGGCGGCGGCGCTGCCGCTGCCGCCGTCCTCCGCTCCGCCCACCAACGACGCCTTCCGCTTCTTCAGCTTGGCGCCAGACCCCTTACCGCTGGCCTCGGGCTCGGGGCCCGCGGGAGCCGCCGCTGCCGGCGCAGCGGCCGCGGCGGCGGCGGGCGCCGCAGACGCCGCGGCCGTGCGGCCGCCCGAGCCGCCGCCCGTTCCCGCGCCGCCGCCCGCGGCGTTCGTCTTGGCCTCAAAGCGCAGGCGCTTTGCGAGAGCCTTCTCGAGCTGCTCGCTCACGCCGTACAGCCGCTCGCGGTTTTTCATGCGCACGTCGGGCTGCGCGCCGGCGGCGAAGAGCGCGGCCGCGTACGCGGCCGCGTCGAGGTTGCGCAGCGGCTGCCCATCTGAGGGCTTGCGCACCTCGGTGACGAGCACGTCGAAGACGCCCTCGCTGCACGGGGCGCGCAAGTCGAGAGGGACTGGTGGGTCAGAGAGGCTCGGGGTCGGCCGTGACGTGTGCAGTGTCCGTGCAGGCAGACAGGCAGCCCGGCGCCAGACGGCCAGACACGCTCCCTCCCCTCCCCCCGCCCCCCGACAGCAACACCCACGAGCCCAGGGCTCCCCGCTCACGCGCACCAATGACCGCAGCCACACACCGCACGCACGCACCTGATGCGGTCGAGCACCGGCACGTCCCCTGACGTCAGCAGCACGTCGACAAACGGTTGCAGCAGCGTGGTCAGCGCGTCGCCCGGCACGGCCGCGCGTGCGCACGCCGCGGCGCTGGCGTCGCCGCCCTTGCTCCCGGCGCCCGCGCGCGCCGCCGCGCCCGCGCAGCCGGCCTTGAGCTCGGGCAGGAACAGGTCGGCGATGTGGTACGCGATGCCGAGCGCGCGCGTCGAGGTCGCGGCGGTCGCGGCCGGCGTCGGCATCACGGTCGTGCCGAGGAAATCGGCGTAGCGTGACACGAGCGACGGCTGCCTGCAGTGGCGATGATGATGGCGGATATTACTGTCTGCTGGGGAGTGATGTGTACATAGTGCTGTGTACATACAACACGGTGTGGTGTGTACATAGTGATGTGTACATACAACACGCGTCGGCGCTAGGCTCGGCTGCCTGCAGTGGCGATGATGCTGGCGGATGTTACAGTCTGCTGGAGAGTGATGTGCACATACATATACATACAGCGCTAGGCCCAGCTGCCTGCAGTGGCGGTGATGATGGCGGATGTTACTGTCTGCTGGGGAGTGATGTGTACATACATATACATACAGCGCTAGGCCCGGCTGCCTGCGGTGGTGATGATGGCGGATGTTACAGTCTGCCGGGGAAGTTATGTGAACATACATACAACGCGCATCGGCACTAGGCTCGGCTGCCTGCAGTGGCGATGATGATGGCGGATGTTACAGTCTGCTGGGGAGTGATGTGTACATACATACAACACGCGTCGGCGCTCGACTCGGCTGCCTGCAGTGGCGATGGTGATGGTGGAAGTTACCCTAACACGATCCCGACTGTTGAGGCGCGTTAGTGGAGGCGGTCATAACGCCTGAGGCGGTCGGGTGCGCCTCAGGCGGTGGTGGGCGCCTCAGGCGGTCGGAGGTGCGCCTCAGGCGGCCTCGAAGTGCCTGAGGCGCCGCCTGATCCGCCCGCGCAAGTGAAGGCGCCGCCCGAGGCCCCGTCTCGGGCATTGGGAATGTGGTAGGGTTACAGTCTGTTGGGGAGTGATGTGTACAAACTACGTAGGGCCCGACCCTGACGCGATGGGTGGAAGAGACAAGGAGCAGGGGTGGATGGATGTGTTGGTGCATAGGTGGGTGGACGGGTGATTGCGGGCGGGTAGTGCGGCATAGCTGGTGGCTACCGCCCCTCACACGTGATTGTTAGGGCCATAACACTGGACTTGGGTCAAGGCGGTGGTACTAAGACTAGAAGGTAGTCTTTGATGGAGAGCTGATGTTACTGTTACTGTTGGTGCGGCACGAGCGACTGCCTGCGATCGGGGATGTGCACAGGCAGGTTACAGGCAGGTTAGGGGTGTGTGTGTGGGGCGCGTGGGAGAGCGTGTGTGTGGGAGAGCAGTGGCCCGTGCGTGAGCGTATGCACGCAAGGGCGTGGCGGCAGCTGCGCGCTCACCACTTGTTGTTGGCGAGCAGCGTGAACTGCGCGGCAACGAACTTGCGGATGAGCATGAGGAACTTGTCGAGGCGCAGCCGGTCGATGCCAAACCACTCGCGCCGCATCGTCTTGACAAAGCAGGTAAAGAAGAGGAAGGCCATCTATGGGGTGGGTGAGGAAAGGGTGGCGGTGGAAGTGGGTGGGGTGGGGTGGGGGGAGGAGCGCGCGGTGTGCTGCGCAGGTCGTGTGAGGGAGCACTGCGGTCGCACCCACCCTCCCACCCACCCTCCCCACTAGCAACCTTCCTCCTCACCTCTGGCTGCAGCTCCAGCACCACGTTGGACAGGCGATCCGCGAGCTCCGCCTGCGGTCGCGGCACGCACGGGCACGGCGTCAACGAACGCAAGAGTCGCCGCCATGCAAACAACGCCCATGCGAAGCGCATGCATGCGGTTTCCACTGGCCGCCCGCGCGTGCCCTGCACCCCAGCTCTCGCACCTGCACCGGCTGCTTGTCCGAGTGCCAGAAGGCGTAGAAGAGTCCCTTCCAGAGCTTCATCATGTCCTTCTCCTCCAGCGCCGCCTTGCCCTGCAGGAACCGTGTCAGTGCTGCGACGCCCTTCTCGCGCGTGTGCCAGTCCACGCTGCCCAGGGCGCGCGCCAGCTTGGAGTTGCCCGCATGCTCGCCCTCCGCGGCACCGCTCACGCCAGGCTCAAGGCTGGGTTTCGGCTTGACTACGCGACTCCGCTTCCTCTTCTGCACCCCATTCGCATTGCCCGCTGCGTCCACCATCGGCCTGATTGATGGCAACAGCTGCGGTGCTTAGCAGAGATTCAGAGAGAGGAGGACGTATCAGAGTGACATGATTTCAGCGCCGCCATCTTGACCCAGCCCACACCTTTAGGAGTGACCCTGAACCCCCCAAACAGCAGTATGCTCCCCAAGGCTTACTGCTGTTGATGATTACGGAACGGGTGTGGGTACGTGACCTGGTGCCCTCCACTTACAGCTGCAACCACCCTGCAACGGTAAGCGTGTGCGTGCTGCCCTCGACTTGCAGCTGTCGCCACCCTGCAGTCGGTCAATCAGGGCCAATGCCCCCGGGGGCACTGCGGCTTGTCACCAACGCTGTAGCGTATTTACACGCAGGCATCAGAGAGCCAGCACTTCTCGAGAGCACTACTCACAGCCGTTTTAACAACAGACGCGCGTGTGCGCCGCACCATGGCACCGACGCAATCCCCCTCTCCTAATCGAACATGACGCGCTGCGTCACCCGCCCGCCCACGTAGTCGTTGAAGTTGAGGCGCAGGAAGAGCTGGCGCAGGTGGGGCGCCTTGTTGGCGTCCTGCAGCCTGCTGGACTGCAGGTAGGTGTACAGCTGGTTGACCGAAGTGTGGAACGACGCGTGGACGGACGGCAGGCCCGACAGGCACGCCTCCAGCGCCTCGGCCTGCGTGGCGTGTGGGGTGGGAGCACACGGGAGCGTGTGGGGTGAGCGCTGGGTCGCCCCCTCCACCCCCAAATTGCCCCCCCCAGCAAGGGTGTGAACAATCCACACAACACACGTGTGTACACGCACGCACACAAACTGTGCACCCTGCCATGGCCGTACCGCGTGTGCTGTACATAGGGGACACACACACACCCACCCACCCACACATACACCCACCCACCCACGCATGCACACCCACCCACGCACGCACACACACACACACACACACACACACACACACACACACACACCTGCGGCTGCCCGCCCGCGAGCGCGCGCGTGCACCCGTCGACCATGCCGCACAGCTCGCACGCCTGCTTGAACTCACTTGCACACACACACACACGCACGCATACACACACACACACACACACACACCTGCGGCTGCTCGCCCGCGAGCGCGCGCGTGTACCCGTCGACCATGCCGCACAGCTCGCACGCCTGCACGCGTGCGTAATGTTGGTTTCACAGTTTTTTTTTAATTTTACGCTTCTGAAGGACCTCGGGGCGTGAGTTGAGGCCTACTAGAACAAACAGGGTGGAGTGTGCGTCGGAAGTTGCTCGAGCTGTGAAATAACTAATTACTAGAATCCGTCACAGGGGGCACTGCTCGCACGCCTGCACGGGTTGTTGGCACCAGCCATTTCCTTTTTGTGCCCCCTGGTAGGCTGACGCACTGCGTGGCCTTGCGGGCTCTCCTAGTAGAGCCCCCCCTAGACGTGTAGTCTAGGCCTAACCTCACGCCCCGGGGTCCCCCGAGCGTGTGCGTGTAAAAATGCAAAACCTTTTTGTGCCTTTAAATCAGATGTATGGAGCCATTCGACTCTGAATCCCGCCCCCAAGTCTGGCTCCACACGCCGAAAAGGAGATCACTGGTCAAACACCGTGCATAGGTCGCCACCAGAGCGCGGGCAGCCAGCCCCACACGCCACGAAAAAGAGGTAGCTGACACCGTGCATATGACCGCCATCAGAGAGCTGGCAACCGGCACCCAGGTCTTGCTCCACACGCCGAAAAGGAGATCGCTGGTCAACACCGTGCATAGGACCGCCACCAGAGAGCCGGCAGCCGGCTCCCAAGTCTAGCCCCACATGCCAAAAAGGAGGTCTCTGACACCGTGCATAGGACCGCCACCAGAGACCTGGCAGCCGGCTCTCAAGTCTGGCTCCACACGCCGAAAAGGAGGTCGCTGGTCAACACCGTGCATAGGACCGCCACCAGAGAGCCGGCAGCCGGCTCCCAAGTCTGGCCCCACATGCCAAAAAGGAGGTCTCTGACACCGTGCATAGGACCGCCACCAGAGAGCTGGCAGCCGGCTCCCAAGTCTGGCTCCACACGCCGAAGAGGAGGTGGCTGACACCGTGCATATAGAACCGCCATCAGAGCGAGGGCAGCCGGCTCCCAAGTCTGGCTCCACACGCCACGAAAAGGAGGTCGCTGACATTGTGCATAGGACCGCCATCAGAGCGCGGGCATCAAGCTTCATGGTGGGTGGTGGGCGTTCTGGACAGCCCCGTTGAAAAAACTCCATTTGGGCCAGGTTTGACGGGGTGATATTGAACCCTAACCGCCAAAACGACCAACCTGCGCGAAGACCGCGCCGATCGCGCGGCTGATGGTGATGGGTTAACAGTCGTGTGTGACGCGCCTACAGGCAGCGTACTCGACCTTGCTCGGCTGATAGCCCAAACAACAGCCCAACCAGCCGCCCAACCGCCTTACCAACCGCCTAACCAACCGTCCAACCGCCCGACCGTCCAACCGCCCAACCGCCCAACCAACCAAGCAACCAACCTGCTTGAAGACCGCTTTCAATAACGGGTGTGACATTTCATTCGGAACCATACTGTGGCATAAATGTCATTGATACTTAAGCCACCCGGATTTGG
>VFSX01000011.1:726353-743853 GCA_016618255.1 Chlamydomonas sp. UWO 241 | reverse complement strand
CAGAGCGTGGGCGCACGGCATGCGACGTGATGCCTCCGCACCCCACTGAGCTGCATGACATGCTGCTGCCTGCTGCGCAACCACGCATGTGCTGGACACAAGTGCGAGCGTGTTTGTGCTCATAAGGGCCTGCCAACGGACCGGACACATCCGCTGCACCACCGTCGTCACCACCATGGGCATGGAGGAGATTGCTGGCGGGCATGGAGGAGAGGAGTGACGTTTGCTGCCGCTACGGTGGAGGTCTAGGGGGGGCGATCCCGCGGGTCTGTGAACCCCGGCCGTGCTTCCATGGGGAGGAGTCAGATGTGGGGCCGATTTCCCTGTCTAGGTCCAGCCCGACCCACTAGCTCCCCACCACTAGTAGCCAGCAACGCCACGTCGAATACGCTGCCTGTTAGGTGCGTCACACACGACTGAAAAAAACATCATCATCACCACCGCCGCCACCACCGCCGCCACCACCGCCGCCGCCACAACCGCCACCACCATCGCCACAACCGCCATCACCCCCACCGACAACAACGACAGCAACTGCAGCCAGAGCCACAGGCCCTCCGCATGCGAGCGGATCACACACACATACCCAGTGATTTCCTTTTCGGTTTTACACAGCCATTTGGCTGAATTCCGGCTGTACTTTGACCTTGTACACAGCTCAACCCATGCACAGTGGATTATAAGTCTGACAAGCCCGCCAGACAGAGCACATCAACAGCTTTCAAATGACTTATGTATGAGAACAAACGGTCAACGGGAGGTCAACGATCAACGCGGTCAAAGCAAAATCCGGCTGTGGAATAATTAATTAAAATTCCTGAAAAGGAATTCACTGATGACATCTGACAGCAGGCGCCTGAGTCTGGTCAAAATAACTGAAACTAAAACCACTGCCACCACCACCAGACGTACCATGAAGTCTGAAAGCATGTACTGCAGGCGCTGGAGCGTGGGCGCCTGGTCCGACAGGACCAGCTCCTGGATCTCCTGCAGCTTGGCCTCGTACACCTCGAGCAGCTCTGCGGGGGAAATGTGATGAGGTGAGGTGAGGTGAGGTGAGATGAGATGAGATGAGATGAGGTGAGGTGGGGTGGGGTGGGGTGAGGTGAGGTGGGACGAGACGAGACGAGACACCCATTTTCAGACGAGTTCAAGGTGACGAGGGGTGTCCAAAGGACACTGATTTAGCATGGCCTTGTGCACCTGCCCGTACTCCTTTGCGGGGGCGATGCGAAAGGCGTGCGGAGCCCCAGACCAGTGACTTCCTTTTTGGCGTCTGGAGCCGGATTGGGGAGCCATGAAGCCGGACTTTCAGACTTCAGATAATTACTTAATAAACATGAAAAGGAAACCACTGTGCAAGGTGGTTCTGGACCCACCTTGCAGCCCCTCGGTCAGTGCGCGGCAGTACATCGAGCCCGCGCCCGGCGCGCCGCCGTCGTCCTCCGGCACCGCCAACACCCCCGCCTCCTCCTCCTCGATGAACGCGTGCAGCGTGCGGAAGTAGTGGCCCAGCTGCGCGAGCTCGTCGAGGATATCTCTGCGATGGCGGACGCGCACGCGTGGTGGGTGCCAGTGCGCGTGTGCGTTCCGTGCGCATCCATGGGTTCACAGAGAGAGAGAGAGAGAGAGAGAGAGGGAGAGGCACGACTTGTGTGTGCTGTGCATGCTGTGCACCACGCCCCACAGCAGGGCACCGTGCACGAGCGGCGGCGTGTGTGCGCTTGCCTGTCGGGCTTCTCCACCCATGAGATGTCAGCGGCCAGGTGCGCGGATTGGTCCACGCCCAGCTGCTTGGCCGCAAACCTGGGTCATTGCATGCATGGCACGCATGGCGCGCATGCCAGCCAACAGAGCACACACAAACCCTCTGTGGCCAGATTGTAGGTTCTGGCAGCACGCTGCCATGCACGGCTCTGTAGACCCCAGGCGCCAGCTGTCCATGCGCCCATGCATGCGCCCATGCACGCAACCCACCCCGCGTGCGCATCCACCGACGCCTCCACAAACACGTCGCCACTGAAGCCCGCCAGACAAAGTAGCAGCTCCCGCAGCAGGCCACTGTAACCGGCTGCGGGGGCAGCCATTTATATTGCCCCCTATCAACTGTTTTTAAAGTTCAAACTGCTCAACAACGGATCCGGGGCTGCGTGGCCCTGAGTTGATGGTACGGTGCCGCCCGTTGTAATGTCTGCCACCACAGTGGCGTGCGAGCTCAAAATGTTTGCGTCCACACCCCGTCACACCTGATGTTCATCAAAAGGGCCTGGCAGCGAAGGGCACAGCTGTGTCGTGAGCCGTGCCAGGCTCTAAGTGCCGACCTTAGAGCTAGAATCCCTCCAGCGCACTCTAGCGCACGCTTCGATCTCGACATACCGAGCCCCAAAAGCAGCCAAAGCGGCGAGATGGCTAGCGACGGCTCACTCGATGGAGCTGACTGCATTGAGGACATCCTGGAGGTGGGCTGTCTGGCTGCCTCGCTCGGCGTTTGTTGTGGGGTTGTTGTCAACGCTCGCGTGCGCCCTCCTTTCGCCGCAGGCGCACCTCCCTGCGGCCAAGCTGGCACAGGTGAAGCGCGTGCTGTACGGACACAACTGCGGGACACCCGTAGCTCAGTTGGAGCTGCCGACAGTGGTGCGCGAGGCCGCGTCTGATCTCGCGTCCGGCTTCGACGTCGAGGGTTTCGTGTTCAAGGCCGCGCCCGAGCAGCTGAGGGCGCCGCGGGTGGTGCGCGTGGGGCTCATACAAAACAAGATCGTGCTGCCGACGACGGCGCCGTACAAGGAGCAGGCGCAGGTGTGCGCGCAACTGTGCTGCATGGCGCTGCATGGTGCTGCATGGCGCAACACTACCAACAAACACCCACACTACCAACAACAAACACGCACACACATACACACACAAACACACACACACACACTGTGCAGGCCATCCGGGACCGCTGCGCCACGCTGATGGATGCCGCGGGGCAGGCGGGCGCCAACATCGTGTGCCTGCAGGAGGCGTACCACATGCCGTTTGCGTTCTGCACGCGCGAGAAGCAGTGGTGCGAGTTTGCCGAGTGCGCGGAGACGGGCGAGTCGGTGCGACAGTGCCAGGTGGGTGGGTGGGCCATCGCGCCCGCCCTGGAGCGCGCACGCACATACGCGCACACTCACACACACACACACACACACAGTCGGAGTTCACATGCACATCGTGAGGGACAAACGGCGTGTTGCCGCGTGCTTGGGTCCTGACAGCGCACGCCCTTGCACACACACACACGCACACGCACACACACGCGTGCAACAGTGGTTCCGCTAAGGATCTTGAGGAAACGATGGCTCAACCCGGGCCTCACGGCTGACTCTGCAATCTCAACCCGACGGAGGCGATTTCTTGCGAAAAATGTTTGAAAATGTCGATGTTCACACTTTTTGGGTCGAAGTTTGCGCAATCTCAACCGGACGCGCCAGCCCCAATCGGCCAATCTCAACCTGAAAGTGCACTTCATCGGGTTGCGGGTTGGCTAACGGAAACACTGGTGTGCAGGCGGCCGCGCGCAGGTGGGGATTCGTCGTGGTGTGCCCCATCCTGGAGCGCGACCACGCGCACGGCGAGACTGTGTGGAACACCGCGGTCATCATCTCAAACAACGGTGGGTCGCTCGGCTGACCTGAAAGTGCTGAGGCTCCCCCCACACTTCCCCCACACTCTTCACACACTCCTCATCCCTGGACACATCATAGTGCTGCTTTTGTCAGGGGGGGGGAGAGGGATGGTGCTGAGGCACTCCGAGCCGTGTGGGCCCCCGGGGGTGGCGGGGGAGTCGAGGTGGGAATGAGCTAGGGGCGTGCCGCCTCAGCGATTGTCGAGTGTGAACATCGGCTTGCGTGCCTCAGGCTGGCTCTCAGAACCGTGGGTGGTGGATTTCTTTGCGTTTCGTCACAACGGGGGACTGTGCTGGGGGGCTGTGTGTGCACGCCTTGATGGCTACTAGCTTTTTTGGCCTTGTGTTTTTACTCGGGGTTTTAGAGGCGCTCCCGTTGTGTCATGCTTTCGACGACGAACCCGAGGTCGGTGCTGCTTATTTCCCGCCGTTTTTATTTTATTCCCCGGAAGCGGTGCGCCTCCTTGTGCATCCTGCGACTGCTGGCCCACCTGTAACACTCTGTCCCTCTCTCTCTCTGTCTCACTCTCTCTCTCAGGCTCCCTCATCGGCAAGCACCGCAAGAACCACATCCCCTCACCACCCTCACCACCCACCCACTCTCTCCAACCCCTCCCTAGTGTTTGTCCTGTTGTTTACGCCCCGTCTGTAACCCTCTCTCTATATATATATATTCTCTCAGGCTGCCTCATTGGCAAGAACCGCAAGAACCACATCCCCTCCTCACCCTCACCACCCACCTCTCTCCCACCCCTCCCTAGTGTTTGTCCTGTGGACGCCCCGTCTGTGACCCTCTCTCTCTCTATTTTTCTCTCAGGCTCAATCATCGGCAAGCACCGCAAGAACCACATCCCGCGCGTCGGCGATTTCAACGAGTCGACGTACTACATGGAGGGCAACACGGGTAGGGTGGATCTGGCTCTGAGTGTCCCCTGTCCTAGGCCAGCCAGTCAGTCAGCTCAGCCAGGTGTCCGGCCGTGCGCCGACAAGTCTTCTGTCACAGGGCGATGTGTTGCACAAATTGGGGTGCCAGGGCGCCCCTGCCTCGCGCTTAGACTGTTGAACCCATCCGGTCGAAGGGATGTGGTTCGTCCAAGAGGGCCCACACAGTGGCCCACACATGTGGCGGCCTCATACCCCAGTTCCTATCTAGATGGCACAGGCTTTCTAAATGGCTACTGGAATGCCTCAGGAGATAGTCTGCGACATCTTCCAAGGGGTCGTAAAGGGTATTATACACAGTAGCAGTGAGCCCCCCGCTAGCAGCACACCGCTCGGAGCCGGATTTCCCGTCTCCCAGAAAACCACCCCAAACTTGGTTGGAGAGGGCATGTAGGGGTGCGTTGGAAAGCTGTTGCCGAGGTCAGGACAACAGCCTGCGTTGCGTGCGCACCCGCCATGACTTGCGCCTGGTATGAGCGCTCAAATTTGCTCGAGCCGGGAAAACACGAATTACAAACATTCCCATCAGGCAGTAGCTAAGCTTACAGACTGCAACATCCATCACCACCACGCACCAGTTCTTATTTGAGGTAGGAGTCAAACAGGCTGAAAGATCCATGACCACCGCCGCAGGGCACCCGACACGTCTCGAGAGTCGATATCGTCAAACAGGAGACAGTAGCACTGTCATCGGTTTCCCAACAAAGACTCACACCTAGTCCTACTAGCACCACCTAAACCCAAGTCCAGGAGAGACTTCAACATATTCCACCACTGTCACCACAGGGCACCCGGTGTTCGAGACGCCGTTCGGCAAAATCGCGGTTAACATCTGCTACGGGCGCCACATCCCTATGAACTGGCAGGTGGGCGGAAGGGAAGGGGTGGGGCATGTAAAGTGGGCTCATAAAGGGCAGCACGTGTAAAGTGATCGAGACGCTGATTTTCAGGATCGCGGGCAACGTCTGCTACGGGAGCCACAAACCCATGAACTAGCAGGTGGGTGGTACCCAGGGAGTGAGAGGGGGGGGGCTGTGCTGGACGTGGCGAGTCCGGGCCAATAGAGGGCAGCACAAGTTGTTCGAGACGTCGTTTGGCAGGATCGCGGTCCAAAACCTGCTATGGGCGCCACATGAACTGGCAGGTGGGCGGTAGCCAGGGAGTGAGGGGGGGGGAGGTAGGTAGGCGGAGGGGGGGGGGGGACTGGACGTGTCCAGTCCGGGCTAATGGAGGCAAGGCAGCACACGGTGTTTAAGACGCTGATTGGCTGGATCGCTGGCAACGTCTGCTACGGGCGCCACATAACGATGGACTGGCAGTGTCGGTGTGGTGCGGTGCGAGCAAGGGAGCTTGTTTGGGTGCTTGTGTGTGTGTGGGGGGGGGGGGGTCCAAGACGCCGTTTGGTTGTCAAGGTCGCGGTCAACGTGTGCTACGGGCGCCACATCCCGATGGACTTGTTAGGTCGGCGCGGTGCGGTGCGAGCAAAGGAGCGCGTGTGGGTGTGCGGGTGTGATGGATGTGGAGTGTGGGTGCGTTGTGTGTGGGGAGAGGGGGGGGCACGAGGGGGGGGGGCTGTCTCATCGCCCGCGCCCGCTCAGAATTCGTGCGGGGGCCCGGACGGTGGGCTGGAGCTGGCCCTGGGAGCTCCTAAAGAGCGCCTGAACCCATATACCTCGGGGCCAGTGTTTCCGTTAGCCAACCCGCAACTTGAGAAAGTGCACTTTCGAATTGAGACTGCCCGATTCAGGCTGGAGAGAGCCGGGTTTTGAGATTGCGCGAGTTTCGACCCGAAAAGTGTGATCATTTTCACACTTTCCCGGGAAAAAACTCGTCGGGTTATGATAGGCAGAATGAGCGTGAGGCTCAGGTTGAGCCGTCATTCCCCCAAGATCCTTAGCGGAACCACTGCTCGGGGCCCTTGACAGGGAACTGCGAGCCCACGTGCAAAACCTGTTAAAACCTGTAGAACCTGTGGGGGGGCCCGGCGGCTGCTCAGCTCTCCATGAACCCACATACACATACACATGCGCAGCGGCAAACACGCAGCGGCGGGAACGCGGCGGAGGTCATCCTCAACCCGGCCGCGTCTCACACACACACACACACACAAACGCGCGCAAACTCGCACACGCACGCACACACAGCCACACGCACACACACACACAGCCATACATACACGCACACACACACACACACACGCGCGCGCTCGCAGGCGTTTGCAATGAACGGCGCGGAGATCATCTTCAACCCGGCAGCGACGGTTGGCGAGCTCAGCGAGCCACACATGCACACACACACACACACACGCACACAGCCATACACACACACACACACACACATGCGCTCGCAGGCGTTTGCGATGAACGGCGCAGAGAGCATTTTCATCTTCAACCCCGTACGTGCGTGCGTTTGTGTGGATCTCGGCGGGGTCGAAGATCGCATCTTCAATTTTCACCCCCCTCCCCCCCAGATCCACACACGCACGTACACACACGCACACGCGTGCACGCACACGCACGCATCCACATTATACGCATGTGCACGCTCGCAGGTGTTTGCGATGAACGGCGCGGAGATCATCTTCAATCCGGCAGCGACGGTTGGCGAGCTCAGCGAGCCGCTGTGGGGACAGGAGGTGAGCGCCAGTGGTTTCGCTAAGGATGTTGAGGAAATGATGGCTCAACCCGGTCCTCGCGGCATTCTCAACCCGCCGGAGGCTGTTTATTTCCTTTCAAAAATTGTGGAAATGTCGAATGTCACATTTTTCCGGTCGAAACTTGCGCAATTTCAACCCGCAGCGCCGGCCGAGTGCGGCCAATTTCAACCCGCCGTGCCAGGTTTTCAGGTTGGCTAACGGTTACACTGGTGAGCACCCAACGACGGCCCACCGGTGATCTCCTTTCGGCTCTACACAGCCATCTGGCTGTATTCCGGCTGCATTTTTGTCAAGTCAACATTAAACACAGCTCAACCCATTCAGTGGATTGGTGGTGTGACAGGCTTGCCAGTTAAAGCTCGCCACAAGCTTCCGAATGGCCTGTAGATGAGGACAAACGGTCAACAGAAGGTCAACAGTCAACGCGGTCAAAGAAAAATCCGGCTGTGGAATGATAAATCAAAATTCGTGAAAATAAAATCACTGTTAACGGCTGTACGATAAACACACGCCATAGCCCCCACACGCGCACCGACGGCCCACCCTGTGGACCCCCCCACAGCCCCAATGATTCATGCATGAATTCATGGGGATTGGGCACCAGTCTCCGACTATCCCCTACCCGCCCACCCACGCACCCCACCAACCCCCACGCCAGGCGTGCACAGTGATCCCCCCGCAAGCCATACACCGCGCGGGGCCGGAACTCCCATTTTCCAGAAGACCACCCCACACTTGATGTTTCAGGGCGCTGAGGGGTGCGTTGAAAAGCTCCTGCCGAGAGCAGCACAGCGGCGTGCGTTGCGTTGAACACCCGCTATGTATTGCGCCTGGTAGGCGCGGTCAAATTCGCGCGAACCGGGGGGAAACTGATTACTAAATCCTTCCCAGGGGTCACTGGGCGTGCACCCACCCGCCCGCCAGTGTTTCCGATAGTCAACCCGCAACCCGCAAACCTGCAACACCGGGTTGAGCTTGGCCGATCGAGGCGGGGGCGCGTCGAGTTGCAAATTGCGCGGATTTTGACCCGAACAGCACTGGTGAAGATTGTACTTTCCACGCACGTCAGCACGCACGTCCCGCAAAAAAAAACTGCCGGCGGTTGAGATTGAGGAAGTGGGCTGTGAGGCCCAGGTTGGTCCATCTTTGTCCAAGATCCTTAGCGGAACCACTGTCGCCCACCAGTGTTTCCGTTGGCCAACCCGCAACCCGCAAACCTGCAACAGCGGGTTGAGATTGGCTGATCTAAGCGGTCGGGTTCAAATTGCGTGATTTCGACCCGAACAGCACTTGTGAAGATTGTACTTTCCACGCACGTCCCGCAAAAAAAACGCTGCCGGCAGGTTGAGATTGAGGAAGTGGGCCGTGAGGCCCGGGTTGTTCCATCTTAACAGATCATTGATTCCCCTGCGAGCCGTATACCGCTCCGGGCCGGATTTCCCATTTCCCAGAAAACCACACCACACTTTGTGGGAGAGGGCGTGGAGGGATGCGTTGGAAAGCTCTTGCCGCGAGCAGCACAACGGCATGCGTTGCGTTGAGCACCCGCTGCGAATTGCGCCTGGTATGATGGGTCAAAGTTGCTCGAGCTGGGGGAAAACTAACTACTAAAATTCACCCAGGGTTCACTGTAGTGACCCCTGGGAAGGATTTAGTAAAAAGCGTCCCCCCGGCGCGCGCAAATTTGACCGCTCCTACCAGGCCCCTAGCAGATCCTTAGCGGACCCACTGTCGCCCACCCACCCCCTGCAGGGCGAGAGATGCGATCCGAACAGTCAATGCAATAAATCAGCACAACAGTGGATTTAGCCAGCTCCGCTCCTTGACAAGCGCTGTAGCTGTTACACACACGCACACGCACGCACGCACGCGCGCGCGCCATCGAAGGCGTCCGACAGACTGTAAAATCCACCACACACCACACCACCCCGCCAATTCACCCACCCGCGCACCCTCCCGTCCACTCTCACACACACACACACACACACAATGCGCCATCAAAGGCGTCCGACGGACTGTAAAATCGACCACACACACACACACGCCAGGCGCGCACCGCCGCGATCGCCAACTCAGTCTTCACATGCGGAATCAACAGGTGCGTGCCCACTGGCTGCCCGCTGCATGACGGTCGTAGAAACGGCTCAGCACGGCCTAGCAACGCTCAGCAACGCTCAATTATGATCCCAACGCCTGAGGCGGCGCCTCGGGCGCGCCTCGACCGCCCGAGGCGCACTCCCGACCGCCTCGGGCGTTACGACCACCTTGACTTGCGCCTCAGGTGTTTTCTATATCATCTCCCTTTCTCTCTATTCTCTCCCTCTCTCTCTCCCTCACTCGGCCTGCACCCCTTTCTCACGTGCACGGGGTGTAATGAAATTGATCTCCGGCGCATCTGAGTCACAATCTCTACTGGTGCCGCACACATCCCACACCTGCCCACACCTTCCCACACTCCCCACACTCCGCCCGCTCCCCACACTTCCCCACACCAGGGTCGGCACCGAATTGTTCCCCAACGAGTTCACGTCGGGCGACTGCAAGCCGGCGCACAAGGTTGGTTGGGTGGTTGGGCTCCTCCACCGCGGCAGTCAAGTAGATTGGCAAGCGCCACTTGACCCCCGATCCCCTGGTTCCAAGCAGTTGGGACCTATTTTGGTGGCGTCGCACACTAGCCCCCCTTTTTGCTCTGGGACTACACTGCGAGCCAATGCACAAGTTTGGTTGGGTGGTTGGGGACATACCGTAGTGACACGCTAATTTGGGGGTTCAACCATTTGGGGGTTGAGAAAACGGCCGGCCTCTAGGCCTAGAGGCCCACCAAAGGCACGGGTTTGGGGGTAGCCGCCGGAACGCACACACACACACACACACACGCACGCACGCACACACACACTCTCTCACATGCACAGGACTTTGGCCACTTTTCCGGCTCATCGTACGTCCACACACGCATGCACACACACACACACACACAGACACACACAAGCACACGCACACACACCATGCACACAGGACTATGGCCACTTTAACGGCTCGTCGTACGTCGCGGCGCCCGACAGCAGCCGCTGCGCCGGGCACACGCACACACACACACACACACCACGCACACAGGACTTTGGCCACTTTTACGGCTCGTCGTACGTCGCAGCGCCCGACGGTAGCCGCTGCCCTGGGCTCTCGCGGCAGCGCGACGGATTGCTGATCGCGCAAATGGACCTCAACCTGTGTCGGCAGACCAAGGTGTGTGTGGCATAGGGGCGTCCGGCACTGGAGCTGACTAGGGTGACACTCCCTCCCTCCCCCTCCCCCTCCTCTCCCCTCCTCCCTCCTGCCACACTCTCTCCTCTCCCCCTCCCCCCCCGCGCAGGACAAGTGGGGCTTTCAGATGACGTCGCGCTACGACATGTACGCCGAGTTCCTTGCCAAGTACACGCAGCCGGACTTTAAGCCGCAGGTCGTGCGTGACCCGTCAATGTGACCTCCCCGTGGTGACCCTGCTTACGGCGTGCGTGCGGCACGGTTGGAAGACGCAGTCGGTCACACGACTGTCCAGCACGCGCGGCGCTTGGAATTACCGAGTCTGACGGGCCTGGCTGACGGGCCAGGCATCATCTCTGCCGATCTCGCCGCGTCTCTTTCTGCCGACTCGGGCGACAGCGTAACGTGAAGCTGGCGCAGACACGACCAATCACAACAGCGCAGGCTCTGTGGTGGCGTTGAGACTCACTCGTGGCGCTTTGGAATGAGCAAGTCTGACTGACTGGCCAGGCATCTGATCTCGGCGAGGTATCTGATCTCGCCGCGTCTCTCTGCCGACTCAAGCGACAGCGCAATGTGAAGCTGGCGCAGACGCGTCCCACGACCAATTATGACAACACAGGCTCTGTGGTGGCGATGAGAGTCTGTGTGGCTGTTCAATCTGTCGAGGGCGGGCAGGCCACACGGTTGCGGCGGATACGCGGCCTCGGATTGCGTTGTGTTTACAGCGTCACTGCGTTGTGACATTGTGTTATTATTTATCAGTCTCGCCCCCGGCAGTCACCCACGGCATGGCAGCTACAGCTCGCACGCGCACACACGCGATCACTGGTCTGTCCCGCCGCACGTGCACAACCACCCGCCACGCACTCCCCGCCACACGACAGTCTAGTTGTTGTCGGGCAGGTCGATCACTGGGTTCGACCCGCTCATCTCCTTGATGAACGCCTGTCGCGACTGCGGCGCGTAGTAGCGCGCCTGCAGGAACATGCGCTCCGCGTCCGCCTTGCGCCCCTGCTCCTTCAGGAAGAGCCCCTTGGCGAGGTAGCCGCGGAAGTCGGACGGGACGCGCTTGATGAGCTCGTCGTACGTCGCGATGGTGTCGTTGTCGTGGCCGCGCCAGCTGCTGTAGACCTTGCCCAGCAGCAGGTCGAGCGACACCGAGTCGACGGGCTGCGTGCTGCTCGGCGCGTCGCCGTCGTCCGCCGCCTCCTCCGCCTTGAGTGGCGGCGCTGCAGCTAGTCCCGCCTTCGCTGGTGCTGCTGCTGCCTTTGCTGGTGCTGCTGCCTTGCCCGAGGTCGACGCGTCGCCAGAGGCGGCGCTGCTGGTGGCGGGAGACGGGGGGTCGGGCGCGGTCGCCTTGAGCTTGGTCAGCAGCTCGATCGACTGGGCCTGCGTGTTGTTGGCGATGCTCGCGTCCGTGAAGCCGGCCAGGACCTCAATGTCGTTGGGCTGCAGCGCGGCCGCCTGCTCGTATGCCGCCATGCTACGCCCTGCCTGCTGCATCAGCAGCGTCGTCTCGCCCAGCAGGCGCCACGCCTCCCCGTTGTCCGGCTGCTGCTTCGTCAGCCGGTCCAGCAGCCTCGCGGCCTTGTCAAACTCGAAAAGACGCGCGTACGTGACCGCCTCCTCCTCGAGCGCCTCCCCGTCCTTGGGGTTGGCCTCCAGAGCGATCTCCAGCTGGCTGATGCGGCTCTTCAGCATGGCCGCCTCCATGGCGTCTGGGCGCTCCACCCCAGGCGCCACCCCCCTGTACCGCTTACTCGACGTCAAGTCCTCCCCGCTCACGACCAGAAACACGACGGCCAGCAAAATGGCGCCGATGGCGAGGCCGATTTGGCTGGGGCCAATGGCAGCATTCTTGAGCTTTGGGTCGCTCACTCCCTCGTTCATCCCCGACAGCAGCGTGTCGATGAGCCTGGGCGGGTTGGCGTACATGTTGTCGCCCTTGGGCGTGACGTCGTCGCGGTCGAACACAGCGGCCTGCAGGGCGGGAAACGTGCCTGGCGTGCCCAGCGCCGAGGCCTTGTCCGCGCCGTCTTGCTTTATGAGCGACAGGCGCGCCGCAAACTCTGCATCGTCCTCCTCCGCGTTGATCTTTGCATCCAGGACCTCCACATCAACCATCGCCGCTGGCATCCGAGCCTGGCCCTGCCCAGGGATGGGCGACTCGCTCCGCTTGACGTTAATGCGCCTCGCCTTGCCTGGCGCGCGCTTCCTGCTCTCCACCGCCTTCTCCTCGTCGCCAAACCCGCCGGATCCCTTCTTGGCGCCCACAATGACGGGGGCGCGGGCCCGATGGGGCAGCAGCAGGAGCGAGGAGCGCCACATGCATGGCGATGGAGCGGCGCATGGTGCATGCTTGCGGAGACGCATGACGCCTGCGCGTCTCAGGCACGGCGACATGGACATCATGGGGAGGAGTGCACAGGATGCTGGGGGGCGATTTCACCTCCATACAAATTACACTTCAACCACAGCCACACCACGCTGACCTGGCAGCCACAACACAAACTCTACCTCTACAACTGCTCAGAAATGGCTGATTAATATATATAGGAATTCCAATCTTCCTATCTTGGTGCGGCAACTGAATTGAAACACACTGTGTGAGATCTGTGGTGAACGCCGCGACTGTTGACCCACATGCCAACTTTTACTAGCGACTGCCGAGAACAGCATGGCCAGCTTCTCAGGGGTTGGAGAAGCTGCCGCCGTTCGAGCCAGCGGGCGAGCCCCACGCGCCACCACCCCCAGGCGCCCGCCCCCCCCACGCGCTCGGCCCCGTGGGGTCGCCGCTCGCGCTGCCAGAGCCACCGCCGCCGCCCGCCGCCGGAGCCGGGTGTCCCTGTGAGCCCCAGGCGGAAGGCTGCGGTGAAGCGTGTCCCGCCGGTGCCGCCGGCTGCCCGGCCTGACCGGCGAGGCTGCGCGCGTTGAGGCTCCGCCTCGCCGTCTTGAGCACGAGGAAGCGCTGCGAGAGTCCGTCGGGCGACGACGCCGGCGCGGGTGATGCAGGCACAGCGCCGCCGCGTGCCGCCGCCGTGAGGGCTGCGGGGACGGCGGTGGGCTGCGCGCCGCCGCCGCCCCAGACCGCGCGCGGCGCGGACGAGGCCGAGGCGTCGGGCGGGCGCTCGAGGCGGAACGCGCCTCGCACGCCTGCGTGCAGCAGCAGCAGCGCTATGTTAGAACCCAGGATGCGCCCAGCCAACATGAGCAGCAGCAGCAGCAGCAGCAGCATGTCATAACCCAGGATGCATTGAGCTAAAATAAGCAGCGGCAGCAGCATTATGTTAGAACCCAGGATGCATCCATCCAACATGCATCGCATCCCAGAGGTTTAGGAGGAGGGCAGAAGGGAGCACACACATTCAGCAGACACACCTACTGCCCAGTCGGCGTCCATTCGGATGGGCTGCATGCAAGCGCGCGATGCGCATGTAGGAGGAGAGGGGGCAAATTAGCACACATCGGTTCACACCCCCACATCTCCCTCAATACTGGGTTCCTGGAAAATATGGGGACAGTCTCAGAAGGCTGGCTCTCGGGCCTTTCCAGTGGTATATTTGGTTTGGCGGTGAGTGTTCCACACCTCCTACAATTTGACTTTGAACGCGAGTGGGCTGACTACTATGCGCACCTGTGCCGAGGCTCGCGAGGCACGCCCTCATCGGCCCCTCGCGCGAGAACACGAGCTCGCCCGAGCGGCCGTCGCCCGCCAGCGTGAGCGTGCAGTCAGACGCCCACTGCGTGTGTGTGCGTGTGCGTGTGCGTGTGCGTGTGTGTGCGTGTGTGTGCGTGTGCATGTGTGTGTGTGCGTGTGTGTGTGTGTGTGTGAGTCTGTGTGGCTGCTTGGGCGAGGGCTTGTGCGGCCGTCGTCCGCCAGCGTGAGTGTGCCGTCAGACGCCCAGAGCGTGTGCGTGCGTGTGTGTGCGCGTGCGTGCGCGCGCGTGTGTGTGTGTGTGTGTGCGTGTGTGCGGGCGTGTGCGCGTGTGTGTGTGTGGCTGCTTGGGCGAGGGCTTGTGCGGCCGTCGCCCGCCAGCGTGAGCGTGCAGTCAGACGCCCACTGCATGTGTGTGTGCGTGTGCGCGTGTGCGTGCGCGCGCACGCGCGCACACGCGTGCACGTTTGTGTGTGTGTGTGCGTGTGTGTGCGTGCGTGCGGGCGTGTGCGTGAGTGCGTGTGGCTGCTTGGGCGAGACACCCTCCTGCACACTCCTGCATCCTCCGGCACCCTCCTGCACCTTGCTCCACGCTCCTGCACCCTCCTGCATCCTCCTGCACCCTCCTGCATCCTCCTGCACCCTCCCGCACCCTCCTCCTGCTGCATCCTCTTGCATCCTGCATCCTCAATGGTTTTATTTTAATGATTTTGAACGGGGGGGGGGGGGGGGGGAAAGTTAGGAACAGACCCCATGTCGAAATACTTCGGATTTTCACACCGGACCGGCGCCATGCCCTTCCGCTCCCTAGATGAGGGAGAATTCCACTCTAAAATAAACGGGCAGCGGGTGGGGGGGTGGGGGGTCTCGACCGTTTCTCAGAAATTGTCATGTTACTTTTTCTTCTGACATCCGTTTGACACGAGAGTTGGTGCGCTGAATTTCTCTCGTCAAGAAGAGTCCAAATGCACCTTTACATCCCCAACACATCCAACAGATATTGCAGTGGTGTGGGGGGGTGAGAGGGCCCACACCGGGCGATTGGTGTGGACCACTGATTCACATCCCCTCGGAGCCAGAATGCTCTGCAGACCTCCGATTGGGATGAGGAAAGACGCAATGGATATGTTTCATGACAGGGATGCCAAATCCATTGTCATTAGTGTGGTTCAATTGTTGGGAGGGTGTGGAAGGGGCCTCGGTGTGTGGGGCTGCACCGGGGCGTGTGGCCGTCTTCCGGGGCCAGTTTCAGGAGTAGGACTGGGCTCTGCAGCCTCCCAAATAGTGCGACGGAATGGGAACAATGTCACGACGCTGCCCACCAAGTTTCAGCTCCAGCAGATAAGGTCTGGGTGTACTGGGGGGCTCCGGGCGGTGACCAGCTGGACGCCATGCTGTTGCGGTGCCCACCTGCCATCGCATGGCTCCACCGGGTCATCATCGCCGTATGGCGGTCGGGGAGAGCCCCGAGGGAATGGAAAACTGCTATTATCACACCGTTATATAAGGGGAAGGGTCCGCGTGACTCCCCTGGTAACTACCGCGGTATAAGCCTTCTCTCTATTGCCGGGAAAGTGTACGCTGCCATACTTCTGCACCGCGTCTCCACGCAGGTTGATGGTCAGTTGCATGAGGCTCAGTGTGGTTTCAGAAAAAGCAGAGGCACTGTTGATGCGATTTTTACTCTGCGCTCGCTGAGCGCGGCACATGCCGAGTACAAACAATGCATGGCTGTGGCATTTGTCGACTATTCTAAAGCTTACGATTGCATAAACCGTGCGGCACTGTGGAGAGTCCTTAGATTATATAGTGTTCATCCGCACATTATTGATCTGTTGGAGGATCTTCACACCAACACAGCAGCTGCCGTGCGGCTGGCTGGGAAAATCGGGCACGAATTCCCCGTGTCGTCTGGTGTGCGACAGGGGTGCGTCATTGCTCCTGTGTTGTTCAATGTTTTTATTGACCACATAGTGAAAAAGGCGCTAGACATGATGCCAGAGGGGGCTGGCGTGTCAGTCGTGACCCGAGCCGGCGGCTCTGTGTTGTCGTCGTCGGTTGAGCGCATAGTAATGCTGATGTATGCCGACGATTTATGTTTGTTCTCGCATGACCCAGCTCAGTTGGCGCTTATGCTGAAAATCCTTGACAAAGTGTCCTCTAGCTTTGGCATGCAAATCAACGCCGCCAAGACAGAAGTGATGATTTTGCCAGCAGATTTTGACGCGGATCTGCCCACGTTTGCGCTGACTGGTGGTGAAGTGAAGACCGTCTCTGCATTTAAGTATCTAGGGAGTTGGATAACCCAGAGTGGTGGTGTGGAAAAGGAGATCGGTGTGCGTGTCGGTCGCGCGCTGGGCGTGTTTGCGTCTTTTGATAAGATTTGGGCCAGCAAGAAGATGCAAGTGCAGTCTAAGATGCGGGTTTACAACACTTTCGTGCTGCCCCACTTTCTGTACGGCTGCGAAACATGGGCCCCTACTAAAACACAACTGACTCGATTGGAGGTTGCCCACTCTAACTGCCTTCGTCGCATTCTGGGTGTGCGCCTGGTCGACCGGCACAGATTAACTTATATTCGGCAGGCGTGCGACACTGAGCCAATTGAGAGCCTTGTGGCAAAGCGATCAATGCAGTGGCTAGGCCATGTGATGCGCATGCCGGCTTCTCGTCTTCCTCGTACGACTTTTGACTGCACAATGGATGTGGCTCGGCAGCAAGGCCGGCCTCCAGCCTCCTCCCGACACTATTTTCTTAAGCTACTGATTCAGCAGCTAGGCGAAACTAGTGGCACTCGTTCTGATTGGAAGACTTTTTCGGACACGGCGTTTGAGCGTGCTCAGGATAGGGTCGGGTGGAGAGCCGTGGTGTACGGTCCGGCTGCCCCTCAGGCGCCGGCCCCTCCACCACGGCGGTCAAGTAGATTGGCAAGCGCCACTTGACCCCCTATCCCCTAGAAGCAGTTAGGACCTATTTTGGAGGCGTCGCACAATAGCTCTCCTTTTTGCTCTGGGACTACACGTTGGCAGGCAGCCGGCTGGTGGCTACCGCCCCTCCCAAGTAATTGTTAGGGCCAGAACTGGACTTGGGTCTAGGCGGTGGTACTAGGACTAGAGGTAGTCTTTGCTGGAAAGCCGATGTAACTGTAACTGTACTGGGGGGGGGGGGTCCAGACCCGTTTTGAAAATAAGTCAACATAGGGTCTGAAATAAACTATTCTGCCCCCCCCCCAGTTTAGACATTGGTCAAGATGGCTGCTCGTGGAGGCGGGCTACCATCACGGCTTCAGCGGTGGTGACCGCCAAGGCAACACAGAGTAAATCCGCTTCAC
>VFSX01000011.1:718853-721353 GCA_016618255.1 Chlamydomonas sp. UWO 241 | reverse complement strand
TGAAAGCAGTGTGTGTGTGTGTGTGTGTACCAGGGGAAGGTGTGTGTTAGTTGCAGAGCCATTGGGGCACGGAGGCGTCTCCCATTTACGCATTGAGCTCGGACTCGACGCCCGCCCAGAACGGGGCCGCGGTCGAGCGCCCGACCACAGCAGGCAACCCCTTACGTAGCGCAGGACTTAGCGCAGGATTTCCAAGGCCCATTCCTCTTAAATGGGGCCCCTAGGAGGCCCCTCAGAGGTCCCTCAGAGGCCCCTGCAAGGCCCCTAATGTTCCCTAGGAGGCCCCTACATTCCGTACCTTGGCGTCGAGCATGAATGCATCCAGCTCGGACTCGACGCCCGACCAGAACGGGCCGCGGTCGAGCGCCAACAACAGCAGGCGGCTGGAGTAAAGCCCGCCGTCGTAGCCGCCGCCACTGCCGCTGCCGCTGCCACTGCGTGTGTGTGTGTGTGTGTGTGTGTGGTGGTGGTGGGGGGGGTGAGTGTGTGTGGGTGAGCGAGTGGGGATGCAGCAACAGGCGGCTGGAGTAGGGCCCGCCGTCGTAGCCACCGCTGCTGTCGCTGCCGCTGCCGCTGCATGCGTGTGTGTGTGTGTGTGTCGTGTGTTGTGTGTTGTGTGTTGTGTGTGTGTCGTGTGTGTCATGTGTGTCGTGTGTGTCGTGTGTGTGTGTCGTGAATCGTGAATCGTGTGTCGTGTGTTGTGTGTCGTGTGCGTCGTGTCTGTGTATGGGGGGGGGGGGGGGAGTGCGTGGGGAGGCAACAGCAGGCGGCTGGGGTAGGGCCCGCCGTCGTAGCCGCCACTGCTGCCGCTGCCACTGCCATTGCGTGTGTGTCGTGAGTGTGTGTGGGTGGGTGGCTGAGTGGGGATGCAACAGCAGGCGGCTGGAGTAGGGCCCGCCGTCGTAGCCGCCGCTGCTGCCACTGCCACTGCGCGTGTGTGTGTGTCGTGCGTGAGCGTGTGTCGTGTGTTGTGTGTGTCGTGTGTGACTGTGTGTGTGTAGGTGGGTGTGAGTGTGTCGTGTGTGTGGGGGGGGGTTGAGTGGGGAGGCACCAGCATGCGGTTGGAGTAGGGCCCGCCGTCGTAGCCACCGCCACTGCCACCGCCACCGGTGGGCCTCGTGCCTGCCCTCTTCAGCCCCGCTGGAGCTTTGGAACCGAACGTGTGACCGCCGGCAGTGGATTGTAAAACTCTCAGCATCATATTGCTGCCGTCGTGTGTACCACCGACCTGGCTTCGCCGCCGCCGCCGCCGCCGCCGCCGGCATCGCCACTGCCACCGTTGACGGCGTCGCCCGCCGCTCTACTGCTCCCGGCGGCGTCCGCTGCTGCTGCTGCTGCTTCTGCCGCGGCTGCTGCTTCTGCCGCGGCTGCTGCTTCGGTGGCGGCGGCGGCAGCCTGCTGCGGTGTGTGTGTGCGTGTGTGTGTGTGGGGGGGGGGGCGTGTGCTTGTGCGTGCGTGTGCATATGCCTGTGTGCGTGTGTGTGTGAATGTGGGAACGCATGTGGTGCGTGTCAGCGTGCGTGCGTACGTGCACGCACACATGCGTGCGCGAGTGCCCCCCTCCCCCCTGTGTGTGTGTGTGTGTGTATGTGTGTGTGTATGTGTGTGTGTGTACGCGTGTGTGTGCGTGTCTGTGGACATTTGCGTGCATGTGCGTGCGTGTGCGTTTGTGTGTGTGCGTGTGTGTGTGTGTGCATGTGGGTACGTATGTGGGTGCGTGTCAGACGTGCGTGTGTACGTGCACGCACGCGCGAGTGCCCCCTCCCCCCCCCCACTCACACGCACCTGCGGCCTCCCCTGCGCCCTGCACTCAGCGTCACGGGACCAGCCCGCATGCGTGCGTACGTGCGTGTGTGCGTGCATGCGTATGTGTGTGTGTGTGTATGTGTGCCCGTGCGGTGGGAACTGCAACGAATGTCTCTCTCTCTCTCTGCATGCCACCGCCCTCACTGGCACTTTCACACGCACACGCACACCTACAGGGAGACGCGCCGCCCCCTGTGCAAGGCGACAAACGACTCCCCACACACACACCTGCAGCCTCCCCTGCGCCCTGCAGTAACAGTAACACGGGGTTTCCAGCTAAGCAGGCTACTCTTCTACTAGAGACACCCGCCGATACTCCAGCACACTTAAGTACTAGCGTACCGCCGGCTCCCGGCCGATAGACTACCGCTCCCGCCGGCTATAATACCCCAAACAGCGGTCTCTGAGAGACATGTCTGGCAAGGAGCATATAGGAGAGGACCTTCTTCAAGGTCACAGTAGTGGGCTTGTGGCCAGTCAAGCCGGCAGAGCCGACTGGCGCTGACTGGAACGGTCCCCGCCTGGCAGTGCATGGCTGTCCAGCTCTCGTTTGCATGGGGCTCAGCGGCGCCCCATGCCTCATGCATGGCCCGGTCCCACCCTCCAGGGGTGCATGGACGACAGAGTTGTCATGGAGGCTGCGTGAAGACCTTCCAACGCCAGTCACCGGCAGACGAGCGACCCCGAGGATGAG
>VFSX01000011.1:711353-713853 GCA_016618255.1 Chlamydomonas sp. UWO 241 | reverse complement strand
TGTGCGTGTGTGTGTGTGTGTTTGGAGGGGGGGGGGCGTGTGTGTGCGTGTGTGTATTAGTGGGTGGGTGGGTGTGGGTGGGTGGGTGCGGGCGCTGGCGCACCAGCAGCGGCGGCAAGCGACGGAAACTCGTCGACCTCGGTGACCTGTGTTTTGTGTGTGCGTGTGTGTGTGTGAGGTGTGTGTGTGTGAGTGTGTGAATGTGTGTGTGTGTGCGGGCGCTGATGCAGCGGCAGCGGCGGCAAGCGACGGGAACTCGTCTACATCGGTGACCTGTGTTTTGAGCAGCAGCAGCAGCAGCAGCGGCGTGTGTTTAGGGGGGGGGTGCAGCAGCATGTGTGTGTGTCGGGGGGGGGGCGGGGGAGGGAGGCATGTGTGTGTGTGTGTGTGTGTGTGCGTGTTTGCATGTGCGGCAGCGGCAGCGGCGGCGAGCGAGGGGAACTCGTCGACGTCGGTGACCTGTGTTTTGTGTGTGCGCGCGCGTGTGTGTGTGTGTGTGTGTGTGTGTGTGTGTGTGTGCGTGTGTTTGGAGGTGGGTGGGCGTGCGTGCGGGCGTGTGTGCGTGTGCGTGTGTGTACGCTGATGCAGCGGCGGCGAGCGAGGGGAACTCGTCGACCTCGGTGACGTGCAGCAGAAACGTGCAGCAGTCCAACCCCGCGCCCCAACTCGCGCGGCGCCGCTGCCCGCCCGCCGTTCGACGCGCTCCCGCGAAAGAAGCCGTGCCCACCGCCGAGCCCGCGCCCGCTCGCGCGTGCCATGCGCTACCCCACACACTACACCCAAGCCCACCAGACCCACAAACGCGCACCCCACCTCGGGCGCGCGCGACGCCGCTGCCCGCCCCCCCCCCGCTCATCAACGCCAGCTCGCACACCCACCCCCTGCCCCACCCACTGCACCCAAGCCCACCGGACCCACAAACCCGCACGCGCCCCACCTCGGGCGCGCGTGCAGCCGCTGCCCGCCCGCCGTTGCCCGCGCCTCCTCCTCCGCCCCCAAAGTTGCCGCCAAAGAAGCCGTGCCCGCCGTCGAGCCCGCGCCCACCCACCTCTACCCCACAATAGCTATCCTACAAGTTGAAACGAGCCCAGCCCAACCCCACCTCGGGCGTGCGCGACGAAGCTGCCCGCCCGCCGTTTGACGCGCCCCCGCCAAAGAAGTAGTGACCGCCGCAGAGCCCGCGCCCGCTTGCGCGTGCCATGCGCTACCCAACCCCCTACACCCAAGTCCACCTGACCCACAAGCACTCTCGCGCCCCACCTCGGGCGCACGTGCAGCAACTGTCTGCCCGCCGTTGCCCGCGCCCCCTCCGCCGCCGCCGAAGAAGCCTCCACCGCCGCCGAGCCCGCGCCCGCTCGCACGCGCCATGCGCTCGTCATCATCAATCACCGACGCGCCGCCAGCGGCGTCGCCGTAGCCGTCGGGCGCGCCGCCGCCACCGTTGGCGGCGCGCGCGGCGCCGCCGGCGGCGCTGGCGGCGCGCGCCGCGACGTTGCCGGCGAACGACGGGCGCGCGCCGCCGCCGCCGGGCGCGAGCGGCGGCGGCGCACCCCTCCGCCCCCCGCCCGAGGACTGCCCCCACCCCCCGGCCTGCGCGGTGGTTGGTGGCGGTTGGTTGGTGGTTGGTGGCGGTTGGGTGGCGGTTGGTGGTTGTTTGGGAAGTTGCTGGCGAACGACGGCGGCGCGCCCCTCCTCACCCCGCCCGAGGCCCCGGACTGCCCCCACCCCCCGGCCTGCGCGGTGGTTGGTGGCGGTTGGGTGGCGGTTGGTGGCGGTTGGGTGGCGGTTAGTGGTTGTTTGGGCAGTTGGCGGCGGACGACAGCCGCGCGCCGCCGCCGGGCGCGAGCGGCGGCGGCACGCCCCTCCGCCCCGCGCCCGAGGCCCCGGACTGCCCCCACCCCCCGGCCTGCGTGGTGGTTGGTGGCGGTTGGGTGGCGGTTGGTGGTTGTTTGGGCAGTTGCCGACGAACGACGGTCGCGCGCCGCCGCCGGGCGCGAGCGGCGGCGGCGCGCCCCTCCGCCCCGCGCCCGAGGCCCCGGACGGCCCCCACCCCCCGGCCTGCGCGGTGGTGGTGGCGGTAGGTTGGCGGTTGGTGGCGGTTGGGTGGCGGTTGGTGGTTGTTTGGGCAGTTGCCGACGAACGACGGCCACGCGCCGCCGCCGGACGCAAGCGGCGCGCCCCTCCGCCCCACGCCCGAGGCCCCGGACTGCCCCCACCCCCCGGCCTGCGCGGTGGTTGAATGGCAGTTGGGTGGCGGTTGGTGGCGGTCATGACGGTTGGTGGTTGTTTGGGCAGTTGCCGCCAGGCGCGAGCGGCGGCGGCGCGCCCCTCCGCCCCGCACCCGAGGACCCAGACTGCCCCCACCCCCCGGCCTGCGCGGGGGGTGGTTGGCGGTTGGTTGGCGGTTGGTTGGCGGTTGGTGGTTGTTTGGGCAGTTGCCGGCGAACAACAGCCGCGCTTTGCCGCCGGGCTCTCTGTCCCCCCTTTCTCTCACAGACAC